>JAYMTG010000286.1:0-13675 GCA_036897565.1 Pelargonium exstipulatum | reverse complement strand
AAGACTGCATGAGGGGAAGAGAATGCACTCAGCACACCCACGAAAAAAGGTAAAAAGTTTTAACTGTAAGTAAATCTCAAATGAGATTAATATATGTGTGGTAAAAAGACTTAAAGGTTCCAAACTGCCAATAATGTGAACCCTTTAAAAAAACCCATAGTTAAGACCTAAAATAAAGACCGCTCCCTTTACTTTCTAGATACGAGTAAGATGTAGTTTTTTCCGACTCCAACCCGAAATGTCAGCTCTAATTTACTTGGGTGCTATGTAATGACGTGGCACATTATAGGGCCCACTCTAGAAACAGTGATCGTCGTCTCTGCTGGCTCGAAACTGACACGTTGCAACATTTCAGAGGCCACACACTGTGTACTGTACAGTACAGCACTAGACTCGCATCCGTCGTAGCTTTTCCATTATTCACGCTAATGCGTGTCCGACCCTTCTCCTTCCTCAATTCCCATTCTCGTTGCTCTCTAGGGTTTTGGATTTTGCCGAGCATTGCATGAAGCAGCGAAGCAGACGCTGAGAACTGAGAGAACCGTCGAGTGATCGACGAAGAAGAAGAAGATTGGGACATTAAGAGAGTAGCAGAAGAAATCGAGAACTGAGCTGGTCGCTGCAAGTTTCGGCTCGGAAGTGATCATTTGAAGCGAGCAGGGTTTAGTTTGGGTTTAGTGGGTTGTGTATAAGAGCTGTGGTGCGAAATCGTTGAGGTTTCAGTTGACGGTAGTGTTGGGATTTGGTTTTGCTGAGCATTGTGTGAAGCGGAGTTTGAGATGAAGAGAAATGAGCGATCGTTGGAGGAGAAGGTTGAGACGCCTGCAACAACCCCGCCAAACGCAGCTTCTAGGAGTATGCGGGCTGGTTAGTTGAAAATAACTCTGTGCATTTGATTTTGTGTGTGAGTGTGCTTGGTTCATGAGCATTGCATGATGTTGATTTGTTGGTTTTGTGTGTGTGTGTGGACTGCATGAGAAAAAATGGGTGCAAATTTTGTTGGGTTTCTTTTGTCTCTGTGATAGAGGGAAAAATGAAGCACCATGGGTGAATGTTTGTTGAATGATGATGTGGTTGGTTTATTGTTCTTTGGATTTAACTCCCTTTGTTCTGGCTGCATTAGAAAAAATGGGAGCAAAATATTTTCAAGCTTATTTTGTCTGTGTGAGTGGTTGAGGAAAAAATGAAGCTCAATGTAAGTGGATGTTTGTCAAACGATGATTGGGTTGGTTTAGTGTCATTTGGGTTTAGCTGTGTTTATTTTTATTGCATCTTCTATGAGTAAAATGGGTGCAAAACATGTATTTCTGCTGCATATGATTGAGTAAAAAATGAAGCTATTTGTGGGTGAACGTGGTTCACTGTTATTTGGCTTTAGCTTTGTTTGTCTGAAATCTGGACTAGATCTTCTTTGAGAAAAAACGAGCTCAAAACATTTTTCTTGTTCTTATTGTGTTGATGAGTTGAATACTAGAGAAGACTTGGTTTGTTTATTGTAATTTTCTAGGGCTGTTGAAAGGGGTTTTCTTTAGCCCTTGTATAGAACTATAGAAGTATATCAGTTTCACATAACCTTTACTTTTTCATGTTATGGGTTCTGCTTATAGTCAATACTTTTTCACCATCACTGAATTGGGTAAATAGATTCTAGGTCACCTCTAGTATTTGTGAGGTTCGCGGTTCTAGTTTCTAGCTTAATGGAAGATTACAAGAGTAGGAATTGAGTTTATTATAAAAAAACATGTCAACTTTAACTGGATCTCTCAAAGTCCCTGTTTGGATTACTCATTATGTTGTTTCCTTTTCTACTGTATTCCCTTTTAGTACCAATAATTTTTTTATGTCAATTGTTACTTTTCAATATAAGGTTGAATGGACATCCAAATGTTCAATTATGTATCTATATTTCTTCCTACAATCAACTTTATGGACTCCGGATGTCAATGTTAGTGGTAGGAAATTTGAGTTTTGGGAGAAGATCATGTTTCTTTACATCACGTGTCATGTGTGTTCATTGTCAAATTACTACAACTAAAAATTTGCTTCTAGTTCCACTTTTCCATCACGTAGTAGTAATAGTCTAATAGTTAGCTGTATGTGAGCTTGCACGCAAAAAATGCTCACAGAAAAAGCTCTTATGCTGTTATTTATAGTATCTATTATTGCTAAAATGTTCTTACTTTGTAAACAGAGTTCTTTTCGAAATGGCAGAAGAGGAGAAAGACACAGTCCGCTTCTTTGAACCCATTTACAGTCCTTAATGTGTGGGAAGGACTGGATATCAGCAAATTTGGAAGTGCAGCAAAGGAGATAGAACAGCTCCGTGCTCGCCGTAGGAGAATCATGCATTCTTGTTTTGGATTTGGTGGGAGTCCTGCAGATCCAGCTCCATCTACGGGGGCAGGTATAAAAAAAGACCAGAGTAAAAATCACAAGCATGCGTTGAATGAGCAAGCTGATTTGGACAATGGTTTCATTGATTTGGTTGATGACCAAGGTACATCAAAACCATATCCCATCGTCACTCTTGATTTTGACAATGAAGAGAATGAAGATTTGAGGCTTTCTTGTTCTGACAAGAACCAATTAGAGGCGCCAAGTGAGCAGTTCACTAGTCTTTCTGATCAAGCTTCAAACGACGTTGCGGAAAAAGTATCTCCTATTATAATTCTTGATTCTGATGACGAGGACAATGAAGACTTCAGGCCTTCTTCTGACGAGGGGGTTCAACACCCTTCAAATGTGGTAACTGATCAAGTTGTTGTTATAGAGAAAACACCTTCCATTGAACTTCTTGATCCAAAGGCTGGAAAATATGGAGAGTTCAGTCCTGCTGCTGCTGATGATGATGAGGGAAGCAGGACACTGGTGATAGTAAATGATCATGTTCTTAAGAAAGCATCTTCTACTGCAATTCTTGATCCATATGCTGAAAAATATGGAGAGTTCAGTCCTGCTACTGCTGCTGATGAGGGAAGCAGGACACTGGAGAGAGTAAACGAGCATATAATAGAGAAAGCATCTTCTGCTGCAACTCTTGATCCAGATGCTGAAAAATATGGAGAGTTCCGACCTTCTGCTGCTGATGGGGGAAGCGGGACACTGGAGATGGTTAATGAGCAGCTCTCTCATGTTTTGGATGATGTTGTGACTGGTTCAAGGGATGAACATATTACAAAGACTGTCACGTATATGTCATCACCTCCCACAACTTTTTATTCGGACGGTAAAAGTGTTCAACAATTGTCTTCTCTTCCTAATCAAGTGGTTGATGTGACAAAACCCACTGGTGAACTTTCTAAGGGGAACGTACTGGTGAGTAATTCTGTCCAGAGACAATTGTCATATTGTTTAGAATTCATAAAAACAGATTGTAATTATTTTTTACCTGTCTCCCACATTGCCAATTGTTGAAACAAAGGAAATATGCTTGAATTGATAAAGCCCTGAGGAACACTGCAATATTTATCAAAATGGATGTCGAACTGTTTGCCCATTGACAGTGTTTTAGGCAAAATGAAAGTAAAGGAAATGTTTAGAGCGGTTTACTTGAGAAAATACAAAACTAATATCAATTATCAAAATAATATTACAATTAATTTTTTGGATTTTGTTTCCTGTCACATTCTTTTAGAACGCCATTATCAAACTGATGTCAATTCTATGCTGTAGTTTTCTTCCTCAATTGAGAAAGAATTGTGCAAAATTGTTCTCCAAGCAATATATCATTTGTACCTACTTTACTCTATTGTATTGTTGTCCATAATGTATGCATGTATGTGTTTCTGTATCTCTATCACATGAGGCCATTTGGTATCAAGAAGCATGCTGGTATCAAGAAGTAATTTATAGAAGCCTTTAGTGCTTTTGCTTTATATTTTTCGTTTGAGTCGATTTGCATTTTGTTATGTTGCCTTCAGCCTTGTTGGTGTTATATGCTCCTATTTCTAAAACGCGTATTCATAGTTAAGTATGTCAGAATCTATAATAATTGTTTTATGGTCGGCATCTTTATCAGGCACGAAGTTTTACCAATAATTGTAACCTCAAATGAGGTGTGTGCGCAGCTGACAGCTATAGACCATTTCAGACTACGAATGCGTTAATCATTAACATTTATTGAAAATTGAATTTGAAAATTTTGAAACTCTTTCATGTTTTGTAGCCTTTAAGGTCTTCTATGGTCTATTATTTTGACACAATGACTTATGATAAAATGAGCATCAGATTAGAAAGAGCTTTTCCCTTGCCAATAAGGCAACGATTATTGAAACGAGTAGTATGGTATAATTTGACATTGTTTTTGATTGAAGAGATGATTATCCTTCAAAATCCTTTGTTTAAGTTCCACGCTTCTCTTTAAATTGATAGTTTGGTTACTTTATTCAGGTTAAGGATTGCATAAAGGACAAATCTCCAAGCGAAGAAGTGGGAGAAGTTTATGTAGAAAAGGATAAAGGTGTCTACATTGGTGTTGAAGATGACATGGAAGTGGAGGAAAGATATCGCCAAAATGATGGTTTGGATGACATTTGGAAAGAAATGAGTTTTGCGTTAGAATGTTCTAAGGTACTTTTGTTGGAATTTACTACTTCAGTTAGGACCTTTTTCTTTTACCTCTTTTCTCAGTATGCACTGATTTATTCATGTTAATAAATGGATTAAGATGTTTATGTGTTTTTCGCTATGGTTGTCATTCTGATGTCAGACTCGTCTCCTTAAGCCTCTAATATTTATATTTCTCTTTGTTTCAAAGAACAGAGGAAAGAGACAAACAACCACCTTCTCATCCATGTGTGTGTGTGTGTGTGTGTATATAAACCAAGTGGTTAACGCTAAAAAAAAAAAAAGAAATTAAATTTAAACATTTTTGTCCTGTTTTGTTGTTAACTTATTCTATCCTTTCTATTTCAAGTCCTACCCATTTGGGATATGTGTTTGCATTATTTCATTCCATTGGATGATTTCAGTTATGTTATCCTTCTTCTTAGGATTTTTCCCATCTTGCATTGTCCATGTCACACTATCTAGGCTCATATTAATTTGATGCTACATATCTCATCTTTAATTTATATGTTTGCATCTTATTCATTATAAGTTTGCTTATGTATAAGTACGAAAAATGCCCTCTTTCCCTGTGTGGGCTAGTAGTCCTCTCGTGATAATTCAGGTTACCTTATTTTGATGATCCGGTTGTTTGTTTTTCATATATTTTTTCCAAAATATTTTCTATTATTTAAATTGCACGAGTTTATTGATATATGCTTGCTTCCTTAGACTATTTAGTCCACCAATTTAATTGAGCTGTGTTTCGTAGGATGCTGCTGAAGATCTTTCATCTGAAGAACATATAAGAGATGTTGCAGAGGATTGTGATCATTGCTTTATTCTTAAAGATGATCTCGGTTATGTTTGTCGTGTTTGTGGAGTTATCCAGAGAGGAATCGAAACCATTTTTGAGTTTGTATATTCCAAGGTTTGCGTTTTCTATCGGATTTTGTTTTTACCCCCTTAGTTTTTCACTATCAAGATGGAAATATTATGTTGGTGTGTCTCATCATAATCAGTTTTTTACTTAGATGGTTCAAGATGGATATGTACTAACAAATCTTCAGCAGAGCAGTTTAATTTTTATAAAACTTACCGTATTTAAACCTAAAAAAGGGCAGCCCATTGCATGACCCCCTCCCCCCCTCCTCTCACTATTGTGACGTCTGGGGAGGGCCATTTTTTGTAAGCAGCCTTACCCCTGCTTTGCAAAAAGTCTTTCACTTATTCAAACCCATGACCTGAAGGTCACGAGGCAGCAACTTGCTCTTGCGCCAATGCTCACCCTCTTATAGTATATAACCCCAAACTGCCTAATTGGACAAAAATATCCGGTTTAATTGATTCTGACATGACATTCTAGCATCTGAGGATTCTTTATAGGGTCGTTTGCTGCTCCGAAATTCCGTTGTGGCAACGATTGTATAGTGTTTCATTATACTCTTAAATGCTTTTTTCCTAAAATAAATGGTTTATAATAATTATTACTTATTTGTTTCTCAAGTTATGGTCTTCCTATAATTGATGCTTCTGATGCTGTATTATAGTGCTTCTTCACCGATGGTAGCTTTATTATTCTGTGCAGCTCTGTATACATGATCACAAATGAATAAATCTTTGTTGACCCAGATACTTAAATTCAGTTTTGCTCTCTCTGTCAACTGTCATCTTCTGATATTCCTATCACCTTAAATATCATTGTCTTCTTCTGATCCAGGGCAAAAAGAGCACCAGAACATATATGTCTGAATCTCAGAGTCTTAAACATAAAGAGTCTAATGAGAATTTCTCAGTTGGAGACAAATTTTCTGAAGATGTTAAGATGGTTTCTGAAATCAATGCTGATCCAAGGCATATGAAAGAAATGAAGTCCCATCAACTGGAGGGTTTCAAGTTTCTCCAAAGCAACCTCTTATCTGATACTCCTGGAGGATGTGTTTTGGCCCATGCTCCGGGTTCTGGGAAGACATTCATGATCATAAGCTTCCTCCAGAGTTTTCTTGCTCAGTTTCCCAATGCTAGGCCATTGATTGTACTGCCTAAGGGCATTTTGTCTACATGGAAAAAAGAGGTTCAGAAATGGCAAGTGGAGGACATTCCGTTACATGATTTGTACACTGCAAAAGCGGAGAATCGGTCACAACAGCTAGATGTTTTGAAACTATGGGTAAAGGAGAAGAGCATATTGTTTTTGGGCTTTAAGCAGCTCTCTTCGATTATTTGTGATAGTGGAAGTAACAAAACTACAACTGAGTGTCAGGAAATACTATTGAAGGTCCCAACCATTCTAATTTTGGACGAAGGTCACACTTCAAGGAATGATGATACGGACGTGTTCCAATCCCTTGCCAAGGTCCAAACTCCTCGAAAAGTTGTACTATCGGGAACTCTATACCAAAATCATGTCAAGGAGGTATTCAATATATTGAATCTTGTTCGTCCTAAGTTTCTGAAATCAAAGGCTTCCCTAGATATTCGTAAACGTATCATGAGCAGGGTACAGATTGGTGGTGTAAGGAAGCAAGTAAACAGCAACTCAGATTCTACTTTCTTTGAGTTGGTGGAATATGCTTTGCAAAAAGACGACAATCACTCAAGGAAAGTTTCTGTCATTACAGACCTTCGCGAGATGACTCACAATATCCTCCATTACTACAAAGGAGATTTCCTTGAGGAGCTACCGGGACTCGTTGATTTCACTGTATTTTTGAATCTTAGTCGCAGACAAAAGGCTGAAGTTACTTACTTACAGAAATTGGACAAGTTCAAGAGAATTTCCGAAGGGGTTGCTGTTTACTTGCACCCAAATTTGAAGAGTTCAGTGGGAGACAAAAGTTCATCTTATGATGACACGAAGGTGGACAATATATTGAAAGAAATGGAGCTGAAAGATGGCGTAAAATTGATGTTTTTTCTAAATCTTCTTCGATTGTGTGAATCAGCTGGTGAGAAGCTACTGGTGTTCAGTCAGTTCATCACACCCCTGAAACTCTTAGAGAGATTTTCAGTGATGGCTAAGGGTTGGAGCCTCTGGAAGCAGATTTTTGTGCTAACAGGTGATACAAATTCAGAGGATCGGGACTTGTCCATGGATCGCTTCAACAACTCCCCCGATGCCAAGGTCTTCTTCGGTTCAATCAAAGCTTGTGGGGAAGGAATCTCTCTGGTGGGAGCGTCCCGGGTCCTCATCTTGGATGTTCATCTGAATCCATCAGTAACTCGCCAAGCAATCGGGCGTGCATTTAGGCCTGGTCAAATGAATAAAGTCTACATTTATCGACTTGTTGCTGCTGATTCGCCGGAGGAAGAAGACCACTGGACCTCCTCCAGAAAAGAGTTAGTTTCAAAAATGTGGTTTGAGTGGGACGCAAGCTGTGGGCAACAAGACTTCGAAATGAAGAGAGTTGATGTGAATGAGTGTGGTGATGTGTTCCTGGAAGATTCTCCACTCAGCGAAGATATAAAGGTTTTGTACAAAAGGTTAGTCACAGTCTAGTCTCAGCCAGTCATTAACTCATTATACAATTTTTGATTTCCAAATACTTATTTTCGATTATCAGGTAGCACGTGCTTGTGGTGATTGTCTTGCATTTTACAAAAAAAAAAAAAAAAAAAAAAAAAAAAAAAAAAAAAAAAAAAAAAAAAAACATGAATGCCATTTTCGTATATTTTGTTTGTGCTAGTCTGATTTTTTGACTTTTTTGTTCCACAAGTCAATATGAGCTGTACATATTTTCAATTATCAGGTAGTTTATTGCGATTTTTGTGACCATCTCTGAAGCTTAAGTCTGTACTTTTCTTATATGGTTAGTTAATAATGTATGAATTACCAACAATACCCTAAGATAAGTCAGAATCCGATGAGTTTGTTAGAACAAGAGCAATGAATCTATACGAGGGGGGAAAGTTTGACCATAACTAGCTTATCCTTAACTTACGAAATTTGGAAAGTGGACACTCAATTTGAGACTGAGGAAGTTGCAATTGCATGCTGTGGCGCAGTGCCATTTTTTGAAAAATATTTTATGTTAGTTCAATGCTTTTACTTATTTCATTTATCAGGTAGTTCTTAATGATTTTATTGACCTGCCTCTCAAGCTTAACTCTGTTCCATTTTACACAATAGATCATGCAATGCCATTCTCTTATATTTTGTGTTAGTTTGATGTTTTTGACATCTTGTTCCTCAAATCAAGGATCTGTACATATTTCGATTATCAGGTAGTTCATTATGTGACTGTCTCTTAAGCTTCACTCAGTTCCATAATTTTACGAAATAGCATGCAGTGCCATTTTCTAATGTTTTTTTTATTTAGTCTGATGCTTGTACATATTTCAATTATCAGGTAGTTCAGGGTTTTTTGGTGACTGTCTCTCAAGCTTCCTTCCTTATATTTTGTGTTACACGGATGCTTTCGACTTCTTGTTAAGGATCTGTACATATTATCAGGTAGTTCACAGTAATTTTGGCGACTCTCCCAAGCTCACTCATTTCCATATATTTTCCGTTAGTCTGAATGGTTGTACATATTTCGATTATCAGGTAGTTCATGATGATTTTGGTGATTGTCTCTCAAACTTCACTCCTTATATTTTGTGTCACGTTGGTGCTTTTGACTTCTTGTTCCACGAGTCAAGGAGCTGCACAAATTTCTATACCGGGCAGTTCATGGCGATTTTGGTGACCGTCTCTCTAGCTTTTTGCTCAGTTGCATTTTGGGAAAGAGCAACGCAACTTGTTTATGAAATGGTATGAATAACATTTTAGCATATATATTTTGTTTTTAGACTGATGGTTTCAAGTTTCAAGTTAGCTGTACAGAAGAATAGTTAACTGAGAAAGAACCAGAACTGTTGATTTTTGAAATAGTGGAACAGAGTACAAAATATGAGAAATATATATTTTCTGTTGATGTTTTTGTCAACCAAACTTAGAAAATATGTAGAATCTGTACAAGGAACTGTGGATTTAGAAGAAAAAAATGTGGATTTTTGGTACAAGTCAATGCATAGAATGTGTAGGTACATTGTAATTTTGTTATTTGCTATGGCATGGCTTCTTGGTCTTATATGGTTCCATTGTTATTAGAAAGACAAAATAGCATAGGTTTTGGTAGAGGTGGCAACTCGGGTTTCGGAGTTGATGAGGTCAAACTTGAATCGAACCCATAAGATGTTCGGGTTGAAGTTTGGTTTTACATGCAAATATGTGGGCCTGCCTGACTTGGTCAGCAATCATATGACGATGTATCTGACCCAATCGGAAAATGCAAGTTAGGTTTCGGGTATCTGTACTGTGGGTTCTATACAAGACTTTAGCCAACTTTCAATAAAGCAGCTTAGCCCAGTTTTCCAAATCTTATATTCAGCGCAAAAAGCTTCGGGCACCCTAAACATCAAAACTGCATGTTATGCACACTTTAACTACGCAAAAGTGACTGAAACTACATAACCAAACATACTGCAAGTCTGCAACTACACTATATCTGTCTAAAACTACACACCATGTCTACCCCATCTAATACAAAAAGAAGCCGAGGAAATCAGATTGCAATGAGATCATGAAGCAAGAAACAACTAATCACTCAAGTAAACATACCGCAGGCTGTCCAACACAAGTTTCCTCTAGACCACCAGCCCACATGAAGATCAAGAAATCTATGACTTGAATCTGCCAGGAAGCTGCAACATAGTTGGCATGTCCAGTCTCAAATGAATGCATATATGCAATCGAACAATTCCTCATCATACTCCCTGTCATGCAGAATACACACCCAGAATAAGCCCGCAATTCGAGCTCTGTGTTTAGCCATGAGTGGAAACTTTCACTCCACTTTAGAACTCGAGCATCTCTCCTCCTGTACAACACAAGGGCAAATACAGGGGGAAGTGATTATGCCATCGTCAAAGCGTCAATTACCACTATGACTATCGCTACCCATAGGAAGTTACCAAGCCAAGTGAAAGTTACCCATAAAGCTCCACTGCTATCAGTTAAAAACCTCTCTAAATCTTGCGTTCCTACTTATCATATCAAGCATGAGTATGTAACCACTATATATGGATAAAGAAATTCAAATGAGCACAACAGGTTTGTCAACAAACATACCCATAGTAATGAAACCAAACATAAATGAAGTTATGTAAGCTACTATAGCTTAACACTACAACAGAGAAGATAGAAATCCCAGATCAGCTAGTAGGAGACAATTATAAGCACACCAGATTTAAAGCTACAGCAAAAAGAAGTTATAAATAAAAAAAGGCATCTAGTAGCCCTTGAAATTAAAACTTATTATAGACTAGCAAAATAGATACTACAAACTACTGGGATTCAAGCAATCCAACCAGTCCCAGATCATAAAGACTTGCAACCGAGCTACTCGCCTGCTGCTCAGAATAAGAGACCACAATGACCTCATGCACCAAGAAAGTGGATCCATTCAAGTTATCCAGATCACTGCTGTTGAGCTTGTCAGGCCTGAGCACCCCCATATCCACCATTATAACCAACCTGCGCACCATTTGCCTGAGCCCCATAATTTCCAGATACTTGTGATGCATCAGCTCTCCAGGGAGCATTTCCATATCCCTGATTTACATTTGCATCACCATATCCACTTCCCATGTAGCCACTTTCAACCCCACCTTGACCACCTGTGTTGCCATTTGGGGCACTCGCAGTTCGTCCTCCAACAGCACCATACCCAGCAGGGTTGCCATAATTACCATCATTTCCACCATAACCACCATAACCATAACCCTGATTCCCATACCCAGTAGCTCCATTAGGCGATTGACCTGCAGGTGCAGAACCAGGAACACCACTACCAGCACCAACATTTGAAGCACCCCAAGGAGCAGCATTCCCATAGCCCATAGCTCCATACCCAGCAGCAGCTTGAGTGCCCCATGAACTTCTCGGAGCACCTGGAGGACCACTACCATAACCAGCATTAGCAACATTAGGGTTACCATAGGCCGCGCCAGCAGGGCTACCATACCCAGTATTGGTGCTACCATACCCAGTATTGGTGCTACCATAACTGCCATACCCACCATATCCAATGCCATTACTTGCAGGTCCATACCCATAACCTGGTGCACTATACCCAGAAGAACCAAAAGGTGGGAAAGCGCCACTAGCATTCTGGGGCTGCACATACCTGCTGGAATCCATTCGACCGTCATATGAATTTGGGTTGCCACCAGAAGCACCATACCCCTGATAAGCACCTGCACCACCACCGGCACCACCTCCCCTGATACCCCCGCCAGGATTGGCATCTTTAGGAAGAGCCCGTTTCACTTCTACTTGCTTACCATTCAAATCATGATAAGTTTTTTGTAAAACCCTATCAACAGCTTCTTCAGTGTCGAAGGAAATGAATCCAAATCCACGAGGACGATGGGTATTTTGATCATACATCACTACCACATCAGTTACCTGGCCAAAAGCTTCAAAGTACTCCCGAAATCCCTCCTCAGTCAGAGTGGGAGGCAACCCTCCAACAAAGATCTTTTTGGTTCTGACATTTCCACCAGCTGTGGTGTTTCTAGAATTATTGTTGTTCCCAGATCTAGCAGAGGTCTGCTGCTCTTCTCTTGATAAAGCCCTCTTAGCATCAACCTGAAAAATCAAAGCAAGTGGGTATTCTGCAGAAGTGATGTTTCAATGCAGCAAATAAATTACACTAAATCACAAAATGTACCAATTTCTAGTTTTTTTTTTCCAAAGGAAAGAGCTTTGTCTATTCCATGGACATAAAATCATGTCATATTGTTCTTGACAATGTATGGAATGAGAAGGATTATTGAAACATACTACTAAGATTTTGCTCAGCTGCCATTATGAAATGAAAGATCACTAAACAGCCTCAGAAATGAAATAATAAATTCTCATAGAAAAATAGGTCTAACACAGCAAGTAAGGTCTTCCACGGTCCACCCCACTGTGCCAAAAAAAAAAAAGGCTTCCATATTTACCAGTTTCATGAAGCTCAAGCAAAGTCATCTAACAAGGAACTAATAGGGAGAGCACAAGGGCCGTTGCTTGACTTTTTCTTATTCAATGATCTATGTCAAATTTAAAATTATACCAGCTCACAAATCAAAATATAATATACCAAACAAGAATGGCAGCACAAAGACATTTTAACCCAAACAAACAAGCAAGCATTAGACCAAGATTCAAAAACACATATGAGTGAAGGCAACAATAAAAACAACCCAGAAACCAAAACAATGCCAATAATCATAAAAACAGAAGCCAGCACAACCCAATTATACCCAGCATAATAACAATCAAAAATCCCAAAAACTAAAAGGGAAGTGAGTTACTGACCATCCTGCCTTCGATGGTGTGCTTGTTCTGAAGAACGGTGTCGAGTACCGAAGGATCCGCAAAGACGACGAAACCGAAGCCCCTGGGGCGACCAGTGAGCTTGTCCCGCATCACGACGGTCTGAACGACCTCGCCGTACTGGCCAAAGTACTCCTGGAGCTTATCCTCCGTCGTTTCCCAAGAAATCCCACCGATGAATAGCTTTCCCTGATCGGATTCCATGTCGCCGGCAAAGCTTCTCTCTCACTCTCTCACTCGTTCTGGTTGTGATTGCAATTTGGAGGGTTTATTGCGAAGCTCAAGAAGAAGAGTGCGAAAGAGGAATCGAATAGGAATCTGAGTCTTTGGGGTTGGAGGGATCGGTATTCGCTTTGGACGGTTCAGATTCGGCTAAGTGGGCGGCTCTGATTGATTCATTTTTGTACGCTGTAATTGACGGATTGGATTCGATCTGCTGACTTCACTCTCATGTTACTCACGTGCTATGCACGTGACTTCATATATTCAATCTCATTGCCTCGTCACTAATCTTAATGGGCCTCCGGCCTGTGGGCCAAAGCCTAGCAACCTGACCCGCAAATATAACTAATGGGCTAACAAGTTTTAGGCCTGTTTATAAATTGAGTTTAGAAGACGATCGATTGGGAATAAATAACAAAATTATTATTTTTCACGAAGTCGAAAACATAGATACCCTGTCTAAGACTTCTCGAAAAACCGACATATTAGGTGTTGTCGATTGAAAATGAAAAGGTGTGTGAATGATAGGGGTGACAGTTCGTG
>JAYMTG010000285.1:0-13746 GCA_036897565.1 Pelargonium exstipulatum | reverse complement strand
ATCTTGAGTTTGATCCCCGGTAAACACACCTGTGAGAGAGAGGTAAGAAATTCTTAATCTTGTGACCAAGCCTAAAATGTCTATCGCGAAAGTACGAGCCTGCTAAGGAACCACATGGTTTAAACAAAACAAAAAAAAACTCGCAAAACTGTTGCAAACTGTTCAAAGATATATAACTCATTAGTGGTTCACAGATTGCAAAACCTCAACCTACAATGAACGATTTGGATTGACCACTTTCATAAACAAACAGATAACCCACCCGTGAACACTCCTATATATATTTACACCTTGACAAGGCATGATTAAGTTGCATGAGCAATTAATGAGAGGTAGGTAGGGCTAAGAAAATGATATATGGACAAGTTTAGTTGAGTGAGGGTTTTCATGAGTATGAAGGTATCACTAATATATATATGTATAGAAGTGGGCCTAATTCCTGAGAAATGGACTCTACAGCTAACAAAGTGTATTCCATGGAACATATTCTCGTATGATCCAAACAATAACGACACATTACTGCCATCCCCAGTTACCACCCTCACCAAACACACTCACAATCTATACTTACAATGTTGACATATATATATAATAACACCACCACCATGCATATATCTATATCTGTAGCTTCCATTGTCGCTGCCTTCTCCATCTTTGCTTTTGTGGAAGCATATATCATCATTAATGGTATTAGAATCTATGAATCGTCTAACATCTCTTTTGTTCATCAATCGCATTTCCCAAGAATCATCCTCGGTGCTGTTAATGAACTATTGGCAATTCATTAAGTAATGGTTTCCCATTTTCTCCCTCAAAACCATATACGTGGTTAGAGCTGACAATTCGTGTTGCAACACAACACACGACACAAAATAAGCGTGCGTGAGCTCTTACGTATTGAAATCGTGTCATGTTCGCGTTTGGCATCCAAAACACATGCATACATGATTAGTTAGACGTGTTATGACTAGATCACTGGACACGACCAACATGCTTTGTTAAGAGTATAATTGTATGTTAATCATATCAACATGTGTATCGTCTTGGGTCGTGTTCCCATATAATTGTATGTTAATCATATCAACATGTGTATTGTCTTGGGTCGTGTTCCCGTTGGTTCTTGCAACACGATTACTAAATATATCATGTTCCTATTAAGTCGTGCATCACACTAACTATTAGCCCGACATGTATGCACGAACTTTGAGCTCTAATATATATTTGTGCAAAGGTAATACTTACAGTTACAAACATCCCATTCCACAGTAACTCCACAGAGAGCAGTAACAAAAATTCTGATGCTTATAGATTACGCCATGTTATCACGAATCCAATCCAATCCAATTGCATCACTGATAGATGATTGTGCATGAGAACTACCACAAACTAGAGTTTTATATTAATGGTAAACCTAGGATCATTTGTGTAATCAAATTCCTTTTACCATCTCGAAGTCTACAAGTAACAAACATATATTTATTTACTAAAAAGTACCACCTTTTCACTTGTTCTAAATAGCTATTCTTATCATTTTCAAGCTAGCAATGAATTTTTTATAAAACTACCTTATGGTATACATGGAAAAATACTTTTCCTAAAATAAAATATAAAATTATTCTCAAAAAACTTATTCCATCTTAACAATGCCTAAGAAGTTTCATTAAACAATGTATATAAACTCAAAAAGAAGATCGCAAATATACACAGCCTACATTCTCTCAAAATATTCCATGTTAACACTACTAAGTACTAGCTACGAAGTTTCATTAAACATTGATATATTTAGGTTATAAAGTGCACGTGTGGCATTTATCGAGTCCATGCAAAACCTTTACATGTTAGAATCCGAATAAACACAGTAAAAGACTGCTCTCTCTTCCCGGAAGGAAATGAAAACATTATAGTAAAAAAAAGAAAACCCAGAATGCAGAAGGAGACAGAGATTGAACCTAAAGATTTCTTGAATGAGAGAGCCTCTAATGGGTTGGTGCCGATCACTGTGCCAAGCTCGCCGAACACACTCGTACGGTCTCGGGCCTGGTCTAGGCATCGTCAAGAGCAAAGAAGAGAAGAGAAAGGCAAGAACTTGGAATCAAGAAAGGTTAGTTTTGGAGCCCAAAATGCAGAGCAGAGATGGTCTGTGAGAGAAGACAATAAATTGAGTGGAAAAACAATAAAATAAAGGAAGAGTTTGGTGGTGGCGTGGCGTCCCCCACAGATGGCTACATCCCCGAAAGGCTGGTTGAGGAGTGGGGGGACCATTCATGATGAAGATGGACAGACAGGAGAGGAAATGAGATGGGCACGTGATACTACCCATATATGGTCACTGTCGGTGCCACCATACCCTACTTCTCCTCTTTCTCAATTATTATTTTCCGGACATATGAAATTCAATCCGACTTAAAATCGATATGATATGTTTTGACCGATTTTCGGTAACTGGGTTTGCGCTAAAATTTGATATTTCGGTCAGATCCAATCTGGTTCGGATAAGTATGATATGAAATCTGAACTGTTGCCTCTATTTATGATTATCTTCTAAAGTCAATAGCGATATCTTTAATTACTCTCTTTCATTAATGATGCTCTAAATCTCAGTATGCATTAGTTACAGAAGAGTCTAGGCGCACATCGCTTATTGTATGTTTATAAGTGCAACGATGTGGACAAATCTTGTTTATGAATCTGGGCGGTGGGTAAAAACGCGGAAGGTAATAGGTTAGACTTTTGAAAGATTTAGATTAACGTTTTGAATTGCATTGCACTATTAATTACATAAGATATACAAAATATTGAACGGCTTTAAAAAACAAATTCAAGTTTTTTAGTCCATATGATCGTTCATCCACAACTCTTGTATGGGTTAGGAAATATAGATTTTTGTCAAGTGAGTCCTCAAACCATCGTATTTTTCGATAATCTCTTTCTGATTATGTATGGTTATGTTTCGAGTGAGTCCTCAAACCATCGTGTTTTTCGATAATCTCTTTCTGGTTATGTATGGTTGCGTATTCTCTCCTCATTGATTTCATCGCTACCATATTTTTCAGTAATGGTTTTGTTTTACTTTGTTATTATTTCAATGTAAATTTGTTGTAAAAGTTGGTGCATTTAATGGTTTATTGCATTAAGAGAGAACCATGACGAGTGGTTAGAACTAAGAAGTTGAGTATAATGACATTAAATTGTCCATGTCTACAACTAAATAATCAACTTTATTAGTGAAAATATAATTTTAGTTATGTAAATTGTTGTGCTTTTGTGTATTACTCATGACATATTCAATCAAACTCGTTAAGATGTTGACACACAAATTACAAATTATACATAGTTAGTATGCACTATATAAATATATATCTTATGTAAGACTATTATTAAATTAATTACTAATCCCACGAGCGTCAACTCCATTTTTCTCTCTCACTTCTAACAGACAATTCCACTTCTCGCTCAATCTCCATCCCTATTACCTTTCATCTCATACGACACTAATCTCTTTTTGTTCATCAATCAATCTCGATCCGCTCATATAGTTCACATCTGAATCATCAAAACCTAACAATCCATCGCAGAAATCATATATCATTTAAGATACGTAGGATCATCAAATAAAATAAAGAGATAGATAGATATACAAGGAGGGGGAAGGAGATCGAGAGAATGGGAAAAGGGGGAAGTATTAGCCATGGCGTCCTGAAAAAGATCCTCCTATCCTACACCTACGTAGGGATATGGATCTTCCTGAGCTTCACGGTCATCGTCTACAACAAGTACATCCTAGACCGCAAGATGTACGACTGGCCCTACCCTATCTCCCTCACCATGATTCACATGTCCTTCTGCTCTTCCCTCGCCTACTTCCTCATCAAGGTCCTCAAATGTGTGGAGCCCGTCTCCATGTCACGTCATGTGTATCTCGCGTCAGTGGTCCCCATTGGAGCCCTCTACTCCCTCTCCCTCTGGCTCTCCAACTCCGCCTACATCTACCTCTCCGTCTCCTTCATCCAAATGCTCAAGGCCCTTATGCCCGTCGCAGTCTATTCTATCGGCGTCCTATTAAAGAAAGAGCCCTTCAGGATGGACTCTATGGCCAACATGCTCTCGATCTCTATGGGCGTCGCCATAGCTGCCTACGGCGAGGCCCATTTCGACCCCTGGGGGGTTTTCCTCCAGCTAGGGGCTGTAGTGTTTGAGGCCACCCGCCTCGTCCTGATCCAAATCTTGCTCACCTCAAAGGGCATCACCCTCAACCCCATCACCTCCCTCTACTACGTGGCTCCGTGTTGCCTCCTCTTCCTCTCTGTCCCGTGGATCTTGGTAGAGTACCCGATTCTCAAGGAATCGTCCAGCTTCCAGCTTGACTTTGTCATCTTCGGGACAAACTCGCTGTGCGCGTTCGCGCTCAACCTCGCGGTGTTCTTGCTGGTCGGTAAGACCTCGGCTCTGACCATGAACGTTGCCGGGGTGGTCAAGGACTGGCTCTTGATCGGCTTCTCTTGGTCGGTCATCAAGGACACGGTCACATTAATCAACTTGTTGGGATATTTTATAGCTTTTCTTGGGGTGGCCTATTACAACCACTCCAAATTGCAGGCCTTGAAGGCCAAGGAGGCGCAAAAGAAGCCTGGAATGGGTGGTTCCGACGACCCGGAGGCCGAGAAGTTGATGGAAGAGAGGGGCGATTCTCAGTCTTAGAATCGTTGTCGGAAATAAAACAAGAGCAACGAAATTAGTTATAGATGAATGATTTTTTTGGCAATTAGTTGATCGAGTTAGGTTTTTAAGGTTGTCTTTTTCTATATGTTTCTTTTGCTACGTAAGAACCGGTAGTGCATGCATGCATGTTCTTTTGTTTAGCCACTGTTGTGTAGGAAATTTGAGATTCTAATCAATTGCTTCTTTATTAATTTATCCGATTCTCGTTTGTTTGTGATCTGTTGTAATTAGTAGATTGTGTGTTCTGTAATATTGTTTTGCCATCTCAAATAGTGTCTGAGATCAAAGAAACGTTTATGTTTATTCAGTGTTTCCATTTTGGTTTTGTTGGTGAAGCTGCACACTAAGGCCATAAGCATTAGCACTACATTGGTTTCACAAAAGAAAGGTAGTAGTTTCTCGTAAGATTGTGCACATATCTTATGTGTCAGCACGAGTAAGTAAATGTCCACGACGGTATGTGCACTTGAGCCTTCTCTTGTTCCACCAGCAATGTGTCAACTAAAGATTCTAGCCCAGACTAGAGGCATGTATAGTTGACAATTCGAGCCGCGGTTGTAATGCAGGACAAGCCAAAAAGTAACTCGAAAGACACTAACTTGGTATATTAATGTTATTAGTATAATTCATGCATAAATGAAAACAAAAATGAAGAAGAAAAAAAACGCTCATTTTCAGACGGATGGATTATTATGTCAGAAGTATTGGGTTCGAGAGGGCCAAATGGAGGGAAAGAAGCTATTTCAGACATTCATTTTCCCAGGTGAACAACTGCATGAGGCTGTAATAAGTTGAGTATATAGCTGGCAAAATGTTTGTGCAAAACTGCAAAATATTTCATTATCGTGAAAAGAGTTTTAAGGTATCCATGAAAGGGAACAAGCGCATGGTATGCACTAACTTTATTTGGAAATTTAATCATGATTTTAATTTAAATGCTTTCCTAATAATGAAATCTTTAAGGAAGAGAGGAAGATGGTACATGACGGATGCAATGGCGGAGTGCTGACCATAAGAAAACCAAGCTGGCGGATTCTCCCTCAACACAACAGCTACAGTCTTCTGTGCAAACTCTTGCGAAGGGGTCAATTTAGTATCGCTTTGAAACATCTCCATTCTTGCTCGTATTGCTTCCTCAAATGGTTTATATAGTTTCCACTCTGGCATCTTGTTGTAGGTTGATATTGAAGACTTTGCTATGTTTGATTTGATAGCTCCAGGGACAACATTGATAACCTCAATACCGAAAGGACTGAGTTCCAATCTGCGCGCATGGGATATATGAAAATTAGAGATAATATCAGCAATGAAAATGTAATCAGCTCAGTTTGTAGCCATCTGTTGGCCACATGAGCTGTACTTAACTTTAAACACCCATTCTCAACAGCCGCGCAAACATAGTTTTTACGCCCTAGAACTAAACAAATGTAGATGACCCACCTTAGTTGTACTAATCGCGATAGTTCACATCATCATTTTTACAATCTGAAACTTCTTGTCCAATTGTACATTTGGCGAAAGTTAGTGTTCAAAATATGACTTTTTTTTTTTCTCAAAAAACAAAGGGTGCAGGTATTCATTAATCACTGCATGGATGTGTCACATACAAACCTCAAGGTATCAGTGAATGCATGTAGAGCAGCCTTGGAAGCAGTGTAAACACCAGACCATGGTCCAGGGGCCATAGCAGAAACACTTCCAATGTTCACAATCTTTCCCTTTCTCCGAGACGCCATGTGAGGGACTACAGCTTGAACCAACCTTATTGGACCTAACATGCATAATGAAAACACAAATCAATCACTGGGCACCGACAATTAGATTATTATGCAAAGAGTTTATGAATAAATATGAAAATAAAACAAAGAGCCAACTTCAGGCACAAACTAAAAGTACAGCATATATAGTCTGCCCCCTAAATCATAAGCAGAGTAATTTCAGATAATTTGTATATAATGAGATGAATAATCTTAATCTAGCACACTTCTCTTTAGAAAGTTGCCTAAAGTACTAGGCTCCAACCATTGTGGGGGTCTGGAAATTGTCATTACGTGTGTAGCCTGACCCATGCTATTTGCAGTCTTTTCTCCCTAACTTGGACCCATGAGCATTCACAATTCAGTAACCCTATTGTTATGTAAGCTTCTCAGTTCAGGAATCTAATGCAATACTCTTGCTATTAAAGAATTGATGAAGCTATACCCATATACTCAAATGCATCAAGCAAAAAGGTTGCAAGATTCATTTTTGATTATGTTGATTAGCTTGTGGATGCTCCTCTTAGTTAGTATCTGTCGAGTTAAAGGACAACATAATTTTGTTTACAGTTTTAAATTTTTATGTAGTGTTTAATTTCTAGTAGAAGGATTTATTCATGACTTCTAAGTTCAAGCAGAGATTGATCTTATAACCTACAAAATGGCTTCATATAAGTGTGAATGTAAACGGTAGCGTTTCTTTTGTTGGAGAATGTATGCTAGGCAAACTATCTCCTCCTCGAATACAGAAAAAAATAGTTGGCACTAAATAACAGCTTGAGCTCATCACAAACTTGCACGTGCAGAGTCCTATTACCCATGGTACTTGCTATACCAGTCATATAATTCAAGAAAGAGATGTATCCTAAGTTTCAGATGGTCTTGGCTTAATTTCATATTTACAGGTTGTGTTGTAGAAAATAACAGTATGAAATAGTAAAAAAACATTGGAACAAATGCATAATCTTATGCAGGCTATATTCGCCGAAAAAATAGCTAAATAGCTGAGAGCCGGCAATTAATTTCTAGAGAACTTTAGAATTTGGATAAAGTAATCACATGTTGAAAAGAAAATATTAACAAATAAGATGTCTACAATATGCAAGTCGGTTTGAAGAAGCAAAGAAACCATGATACAGAAGGTCAGTGAGGCCATGACTTGTAGTGGAGAGAAGTGTTCCATAGTCCATACCTACACTTACAAATGTTAACCATGCTATGCGTGGGTGGCCCTATACTTCGAAGTTAGATACAATTTATGAATTTTAAAAGAAAGTATATAAAGTTGACCATGTAAACCAAATGAAGAATTAAATAGTTGTATTAATAAGTTGAAAGTCATTGCAAGTCCATTTTCACAATATGAGCAAAAACAAATCAGCAAGGAACCTCAAAATTCAGAAGGTGATTTATGCACACTATAAGAGAAGAAATGTAGCAACTCAAACACTTAAAATCTAGTAGTTGGACTTTCCAGGTGAAACTTGCCTAACCCTTAGCTTCCCAATAAAGTATAACAGGATTTTCGTTGAAAGCAGTGATTTAATGAATAAAATAAGCAGAAGTAATATCTAATCTATTTCTAATTATCCCACTAGCTTTAGATTCAATAGAGATTTCTAAATACTACTTTCTCCATCACAAACTAACCATTCTTTTCGCCTATCTTCCGACATTAAGAATAATTTTACTAGTGTTAAACTTCAGCAGAGTACCCTTATTGAAAGAAGCACTGTTTTGCAGCAATTAACTAATTTGAAGGACACTATAGGGAAACAAAGCACAATGTACCGACAGTCAACAGAGGAGAAATTAATTAACTCCATCTTTATATAATTAACGCTTAAAGTGACCCAGAGAATATCGTTAGCAGTGTCAACACCTATCACTGATCCATTGTCATTCAATTTTATCCACTCTCCCAAGTACTGATGATCAACATTCAACACAATAAAACTTAATAGTTCCTCAATTAATTAACGCCACCTCACTCAAATCTTGACAAATCAAATATGACGATCGTACCAATAAATTTCTCAGCATTAGTCAAGAAGATTTTATTAATGTCACATTGTAATGATCACTAAAGTGCATGTTTGCATAGCCTGGTGGAAGCCAATCTCACAATCCAAACAAAAATACATTAACATCACCATTCCCCAACCAAGAACAATAAACACAACCCAGCTACTAATAATAATTAGACCCAACAGAATATACAAAGAATTAAACAAAAATTCAAAAAAGGGCAAGCCTAAAAATCGAGAAAGTTCATAAATTTACAAGAGTTTTACCATAAACATTGGTATTGAAGGTGTTCTGGAGAGCAGCCAGAGGCATCTCAGCGACAGGGCCAAAGCAATGAACCCCAGCATTGTTGACCAAGATATCAACACGGCCGTACTTTTCAACCACCTGCGACACGGCGTGCTCCACGCTCTCGTCCGACGAAACGTCGAGCTCTTGAAGATAAAACCGAGGGTTTTGGTCGAGGTCGGCCATGGAAGATCGAGACCGGCTGGTGGCAACCACCTGGCAATTGTTGGATGCGAATTCGCGGGCCAGAGCGTGGCCTATCCCACCTTCGGAGCAACCCGTAATGAGAACAACCTGCTGTGACTTTGAGGGAGGTTCCATTTGCGATTTCCGGAGATGGGCTCGCCGGATTTTGATACTGATTACTTTTTCTTGTACTCATAGAAGTAGATATCATCGTCCTTTTGTTTGTTTCTGGATTGTAATGGATCAAAATTTTATCTTTTGCGGCTAATTAGTTACGGATGGGCACATTTGTTACTGGCATATGCATTTTACGAGTGAATTATTTTGTTTTTCTTACATACATTTAGCATCATATTTGTGTGGGGATGCCAAAAATAGTTAATATTATTGTTGCCCCTATGAGGCGGGTATCTTTGTTGGTTAGTCCGCGTGGTGAAGAGTCTTGTGGTTGCTCATGTCGTGGAGTGGATTCAATTAGGGACTCGCAAATGATTTGACGCATGACAAAGGAGCGACCAATGGGGCCAAAACACCATTTTGGTCTCCATCAACTTGTTTGGATCGTGTCCAATTAGGAGCGCTCAACAACTCAACTTGGTCGCGTTCAAGAAATAGTGGCCTCCATCTAACAACTTAAATTTGTGCAACCGATCAAACGCTTGTGTAGATGTGCTCACATGTTTTAGTTGCAAGTCTATGATACTCAACTTGAAGCTTTGTTGTCACGAGGTTAGGGTGAGCCCCTTTGGTGAGTCTTCGAGGGCCCAAATTTGAGAGCATGTCTTTGAAAGCGTGCCTTAGACACAAGTCTCTTCGGGCGTGAATTCAAGCACAAGTCTTCAAAAGCATGTCTTTGGATGTTACCTGAACGAGTGGGGAGGTGTTTTTGTGGGCACAAGTTTCTTGATCGCGGGACAAATTTTCTCAATTTGGACTATGTAAATTTAGAACATGTCTTTTAGCGGCTCTTCAAGCGTGTGCTTCGGGAACAAGTTTTCGGGAGCGCGCTATGGGAACAAGTATGCATGATTGCGTTGAGACATTCGGCGAAGCCATCCGAGAGGCCTTAGAGGTTTACGAAACCTCCAAAGGTCCATGTGATTGATAGTTTGATCTTTGGGAAGGAGCCCGCATGATGTTTTCTCATTGGTTGATTTCACTTTTGAATTTTAGGTAACATCACATAGTACACATGTAAAATGAAAAAAAAAACACGCCATAAACAAAATTAAAGTACTTAGTTTCAATTTAGTTAAGCTCGGACAAGTACAGAACAAGGACAATAACCTTACCTAGAGGCTAGAACTAGGCAACAACCCATCCAAATCTAAACATAATTCACACAAGCAAGAGCCACATGCCAATATATACACTAATTACCACACATGCACTTCCTTAATTTTCCCGAACAACCCACATTGCATATCACCTCCGTTCATCATTCCCAGCAACAAGAGCTTTGCATGGATGGACCTTACTATTCTTAAGAGCAGAAGTAGAAGCTGTACCAGATGTTTTCGGCTTCAGCGCTTCGCCATCTCCTCTCCGACGTCCCTCTCCTTCTTCCACTCTCTTCATCTTCTTTTGCAGTCGCTTCTGTTGCACGTAAACTCCAGCATAACTAGCTCCAAAGGAAAACATGATCGATCAGCTTACACTTACGATCTCAGGTATCGAGCCTCGGTTGCTACGCTTGTTTATATATAAAAAAAAAAACTTAGCATGTGGATCAAGTTGTTTACTGTGTTTGGTGCAAATGGAGACTCTAAAGAATGAATTTATAGGAGTTGGTGTGGGTTTAGTTGAGCACTCCCATCTCTATTTTTAGCATTATCTTATGGTTTTGAGACTGTTTAGAATATATATATGCAGTGACTTGCAATTTTTCCTAGGGCTCGTGAGAAGAGGTAGTGGATGTTAATTAAGAAGATAAGGTTTTGTGATTGTGAGTGGCCCTCTTGTAGCTTAACCATTGATTATGATTATGGTGGTAATGATAATTGGGATAGTGGGCTTATCTGTCAACTTCTTAGAGGTTTATACAAAGCCAGCCGCCAAAGTTTTGGAAACTGGCTAATTTCTTTCCTTATTTAATCATTAGATATGATAATTTGACTTTCTAAGTATTGATTAATTAAGGGCTAAGTATCTTTCAGGAGAGATGTGTAAATTGTAAAACACTCACAAATAGCAAAAGTACACATCAAATATAACATCGGTAAATAAGTGTTGTTAGAGGGCCAATTTAGAGATAACTTAAGGCTTTCAGTTGAGATGATTATCTGACATGATATCAAAATCTTATTATTGAAACGTAATGTCTTCCGTCCCTTCTTGAATCTATCTCGATGGTTTTTTTTTTTAATAATTTCTTTGGTATTTCTATGGATCTCCTCATTTTCTTCTAGTAACTAAAGTGTCCTCTACTATATCTCTTTGGCATGCCTATAAAGTTAAAAACAAAAATGTTTCGGACTCTCTTTAGATATATCTCGTCAACCCACCTGCAAAGTTAATAACATGAACTCTGTCTCTTCCTAACAATCCACATATAAATGAGTTAAAATTGGAATTAATCGAACTATCTATTTGTATCTCATCATGACACTTGCAAATTAAGTTGAAACAGACATGCACGTGAAGGGACGTGTTGAAATATAATATTAGAAGTATAAATAAGTACTTCAATTATGTGAACTTGAGTTTTTAGTTGAATTGATCATCTAACACCATCAATTTCAATCATCGCTTATGAATGTTCTAATTACTCTCTTCAATCTTCACACCATCGAAGCTTCTTACATCTTACGTCGTGTGGGGTTCTTTTTTGGTGTTTTCGCCATCATTCGGCATCAAGATTTTCACACATTGTCAGTCAATATCAAATTCTTGCTCAATTGCCAACATTTTTTCGTTCGTCTCTACGGTGGCGATTTTGGTTTTACTAAGTGTACTAAATTTTTATCGATGTTGTCATTGACATTAAAAACATAAGAGAGAGACTTTCCAAATTGTTCTCATTTCGTCCTATTACATTCATTGTGTTGTACGTAACACATTTTTCTTTTGACTTACAATTATAATAATAAAACTTAAACTAATAGAAATTGATGCATTCATTGGATGCCGGCCAAATTATTCTATCAATTATAATATAGGTTTTGAAAGTATCAATATTGTTTATTTGCAACAAGAAATGAAGAAATATATAGACAAAATTGTGTTTGTTTCCAAGTTTAACCAAGATTGACTCTGTTTTTAGAATCAGGGCCGGATCTTAGCGGGTGCAAAGTGGGCAATCGCACAGGCCCCAACAAACGTCGTTTATACTTTTATCTGCAGTTATTACCAACGGTTTTAAACCGCAATTATACTACAATGTGTGAAAATTTGGATTTTTTGCTGCAGTTATTTTCTGCGATTATAAACTGCAATAGTGTGGCAATTTGGACTTTTAGCTGCAACTATGAACTGCAACAGAAAAAAAGATTAATGCAATTCCTTACTACAACTTAAAAACTAAACGGGCCTTCGCAAAATTTTAACCTTTGTGTTTAATTAATCATTTAATACTATTTTTATTTTTTCACGATTTAAAAAATTTGGAGACCAAATATAAATTTTGATACAGGACCCCAAAAATTCTTGAGACGACCCTGTTTAGAATGACAAGAAATTGGGTCCCTATAAATTAAATAGCTAATAGCTAGGTTATAGGTACAATAATCTAACATATTATTTGACGAACAAATACAGATTCACAGCATCTAATAGGTACAATAATCTAATGAATTATTTGCTGATAGTGTTATCTATCAAAAAAGATAGCAAAAAAAAAAAAAATGGTACAAATTAATGCACCATTGAAACATAATAAACCATATATTTAAGTGATAATAGGCATGGTCTAATCATAAGTTCAATTTCATATCTAATTAATCAAATGATTAGTGTGGGAACTTTTTATGTGAATTATAATACATGTAGCTATTTGTTGCATTTTTTTTTTTACAAATTTGATTTCTAGAAAGGTAAAAAAAAAAATGTCGTAGTCGTGGTTCAATTATTTCTCACCAAACAGAAATAAATAAAATCGTACAAATCTCATGAACAAGAAAGCAGAGTTCCACGTGTTACCTTGTAATTATTTCTTTGTATTTAAATGCACAACATTCTTGGCCACAAATTTCTATTGCTATAGATATAGTTTTCTTAAATCCACCAAAATTTAATATAAACAAAACACAAATCAAAACATTACACTTGTTACATTTTCAACCATTTAAAACAGAAGACCAATCTAGTAAATAGCTGCAGGTGAAATTATAGAATTGCATAATACTATAATTATTATGCTTTTTAATGTGCTGCATGTGATGTATACAATTATTATCGGTAGTTTTCTGTTAGCAAACATATGAAAACTTTATTATCAATGAAAAATAGACATTATTCAACTTGCAAATAATTAGCAGTGAAATTTTGTATATTTACAAAAAAATAAGGAATTTAAATCAAATTTTATTTATCTAAGAACCTTACTTAATTAGTATTTTGTAGATGTGGTAGTGACAAACAGAGATTTAATGAAATGATGGCCAAAGGTCGGATAAAGGTTTGCGGAAAAGTGAATTTTAAAAAACTTGATGACTATATGTAGAATAACTGTAGAGGTGGTGGAATTTTGAAAATTATTCGACTTACGTATTTTGATTTTGTTCCCAATGCTTGTGAATTGTCTTGAATGATCAAGTACACGTTCTTCGTT
>JAYMTG010000284.1:0-13755 GCA_036897565.1 Pelargonium exstipulatum | reverse complement strand
TTAGAGCTGACAGTTTGTGCGTGTGTCGTGTTGGAGGTTGATTGTGTTATTTAGATGATCTAACATGAACACAATATGTTTAGTACTCGGACGCGGTAACTATATGGACCATTTTGACCCGACGAAATAATTGACACTTACATGGTCCAACATGATAGAACCAACATGTTTGGACGACACTATCCGCGTTTAGCATAACATGACCCCTAGAACAAATTAACAAATATATCATTATGTGTTTGTGTTGAGCGTCATGTGCGGGTAGTGTGTGTCACAACGCGGCTCGATAATCGTATTGGTTGAGTTGTTAAATTTGGTTTCAAGTATAACATATTCTGAATCGGTTTACATGACCTAATTGCGTGATAGATCCAATCCAACCTAACCTGACCCAAAACGAAAACTGATCCAGTTAAGATCGGTTAAAAATATGGTCGGATGTCAGGTACCCGAGGTTACGGGTCCAGATGGGCAGCCATAGTAACGATCAAAACTCAAAAGCGTGACTCTATTAGAATCAGAATAGTCTAAAGTTTTACCCAACAGCGGAAGCAAAACACCGAGGAAAAAACAAACAAACGGTGTTCAATTTCCGACCACAAAAACATTTCCTCTTCGGTTTCAAAGAATAGAATAGTATTTGTACAGACCAGCCATTGTCACGTGATCACAAAACCGAAAGACCCATTGGCTATAGCAGAATCTGCTCTGCTAAACAATCGTCTCCTTCCTCAGTTGCAGCTATGGGAACCGTTTTGGATTCTCATTTTTTAGCTCTCACTGCCATTGTCACTGTAAGTCTCTCACCCAGAATCCAAGATTTCATCTTTTTCTAATTTTTTTGCCTTTTTTTAGTGTTCATGTTGAATTTTGTTTGGTTTCTGTAGGTGGGTTATCAGTTATTGTTCTTCATAATCACTGCTCTTCTCAAGTTTGACAAAGTCACTGACTTTGCTGGTACCTATATCTTCTTCTTCATCATCATTTTCAATTATCCTTGTGTGTGTGTGTGTGTTTTCTGGGTTTTATTGTGAATTGAATTTCTGATTTTTCTCATTGAATTGTGGTTGTTGTGATAAATTTATGAGCAAAGGAAAATATGATGGTGAGAATTTATAATGAAAACGGGGTTTGATTTTGAGTCTGAAAAGGTTCCTCATTGAGCAAGATTGTGAAGTCCTTGTGACTAGCAGCTCAAATTTGATTGTGGGTTGTTTCTTTTTGACTTGATACGGATTTTGTAACTAATAAAGTTTATCTTTTTAGGATTCTGCTTAGAAAATTTGCAATTTGATTGTTTGTCCCAATTTGCCCTTTTGATATAATATCCATTTTGTTTTCTTCTTCATGACTCCTCAAATACCCATATAGTGATTTGTTCATATGCAAACTCTCATTTGTGTTTGAAAGCTGCAATTAGGGGAGATTAGTGTATATACTCTTTGCTAGTATTTTGCATATCAGAGTTCGATGCTTCTGTTGTTTTGAAACTGTAATATACTTTACATCAAGCATTACAAGTGGTCGAAGGGAGGTAGAGTCTTGTAAAAGGACATGCTTATGCTGCAAAATAGGATCTTTAGCTACTTAGAAAACTAAAGTCCGAAATAGATATTTGTGTGTGGAGCTCTTCTTTTTCCTTGAAACGCAAGGGGACAGTTGTAGATGTGCTGTAGACTTTTGAACGTGTTCATTTTGCATAGCTTCACTTCAAATGATCATTAGTATAAACTATAAGGTATAAACTTCTCATTACTATTGGGTTTTGTCAGCTAATTGTAGTTTTCTTTCCCAGGAAGCACAAATTTTGTTATTCTTGCTGTGTTGACTCTGATTCTAAAAGGTACATGGTACTTTAGACAGGTAATATCTCATCCCTTTTATATACTGCTTGTTAAATCATGCTACAAAGCATCCCCCGTCCGTTGTTGTTTCATAGGAGCCTTTGAGAACCAATTTTTATCTTTCAATCTGGCTGCACTTGCTACTCCTACCCCAGTTTCAACTTCCAAGTTATCTGTTTTGTGATAAAAGTTGCATTAAATATGAATTGGTAGTACAATGAATCTATGGACAAAATAAGTTGTTGTCATACCTTCAGTTTGTATGATCTCGTAGCTCTATTTTTCAGGTTGTCTTGAGTTTGCTCGTCATAATATGGGGTCTTCGCCTTGGATTATTTCTACTAATGAGGTACGAGCACGATGCCATTGCATCAATGCATATTTATGTTAATTTGATTATTT
This sequence comes from Pelargonium exstipulatum, assembly GCA_036897565.1. Classification (NCBI taxonomy): domain Eukaryota; kingdom Viridiplantae; phylum Streptophyta; class Magnoliopsida; order Geraniales; family Geraniaceae; genus Pelargonium; species Pelargonium exstipulatum. The sequence goes on along the minus strand of JAYMTG010000284.1, from coordinate 11,509 downwards.
TGTAATTTCATACCTGGTGGTTTGTGCTTTTACTGGAACATGTAATATTGAGGTCATTAAATACTAGTATGGTCTTGATTTGATTGAAAACTAAAGAAGGCCAGGGTCTCTTTACCACGTTGATCCATTAAATGTGGTATCTAGTCTCTCACAAATTTAAAATATTTTTCGTTTGTTGCCCATGAATTGGCACATCATTTCTATGCGTTCTTGATAGCTCAATATCAGGATTAGGATGGTGCAATGTGTCATTGTCCTTACTTTTCTTAGACATGCTTGTTGTTATCCACCTTATAGCTCCACAAAACCAAAACTCTTATCCATCTCAAGATACCACCACAAAAGTTCGAAGCTTCTACCTTTTGGAATCTAATTTTTGACCTAACTATCATGTGACCAATCTAATACGTGGACAGTGGAGCCTCGTTCAAGTTCATGAAGGCAATGGGTCACCTATTGGAATCTCACAAGTTACCTGAACATCCAGTGTCAACTATATAGCCAACCATGTTGGCCTAAAAGCTGAAAGCTTACGAGGATTCCATTTGTTCTTTGGATTTGATCTTTGTATCTAATAGTCATGTTGCTAAAACTGTATATAATAGTCCAAGTTTACGAGGTTGAGAATGATGCTTAATTGCTTATAGTCATGTTGCTATATATCAGATTTCTTCATGTGTAGGATTCTACAATGGGGGGAAGATCGACGATTTGATGAAATGCGTAGTAATTTGGGAAAATTGGCAGTTTTCTGGACATTTCAGGTTTCTTCTTGCTGATCTTTGTTCACTTTCATGTCTCTTTAGATATATTTATCTTGGTGGCTATGAGTAGATCTTGATGTTTTTCATGAACTTAGATATCATTGATTCATTGTACTTATCGGTTCCTTATGATAGGCTGTGTGGGTGTGGACTGTGAGTTTACCCGTAACGATAGTGAATGCAAGCAACAGAAATCCATCTCTTCAGGCAGTGGACATAATTGGATGGCTTATGTGGTCTGTGGGTGCTATAGCTGAAGCTACAGCTGACCAGCAAAAACTAGTGTTCAAGAACTCTCCAGAGAATAGAGGGAAGTGGTGCAATGTCGGACTCTGGAAGTACACTCGCCATCCTAACTATTTCGGAGAGGTCAGTCTTGTCATATTGACATATAAAAGTTGATACTTTGCATTATTAACATCACCCTATAAGCATAAGTTTGATCAATGATGTGTGTTTTGATCAGATTTTACTTTGGTGGGGAATCTTCGTGGCATCCACACCTGTTCTCAAAGGCGCTGAGTGGCTCGTCATCCTCGGACCAATCTTCCTCACGTTGCTCCTGCTTTTCCTCAGTGGCATACCGCTGCTCGAGGTTCGTGTCTTGCTCTTGATTTTGTTGCGTAAGTGAAACATGTTGCTATTTGATGTGTTAGGCCTCTGATGTAAATCTTGAATACAGGAGTCGGCTGATAAGAAGTTTGGCAATTTGGAAGGATATAGAGTGTATAAAAGAGAGACTAGGTGAAGTTAACATTTTCGTCGATTTTTATTCATGTTTTTTACTTTCTTCGAGTTTGATTTGGAGTTGTAGATTGTTGATTCTTTACATTTTCTCTCAGTCCGCTCATTCCACTGCCCCCGGCAGTGTACAGAAAGTTGCCGTCATGGGTTAAAACCGTGTTCCTGTTCGAGTTTCCTCTCTATAGTCGTAATTTTCCCCAAGGAGTGAACTGGTGAGTCTTCCTCTCTCTTTTATCTTATCTTGATATCTTGCTCATTCGAATTCTTATATTTCAAATGCATTTTCATCTAATTTCTCATATTTCAAATGCATTTTCATCTAATTTCTCATCGTAGAATTAAAATACTACATTTGTCCCATAGTGACGGTCCTGTTTGACTTTTTGTGAACATTTGAGATGAGTTATAGACTTGAAAAATATAAGTTCACATGAAGAGCTGAAAATTTGGACCTGAACAAGAAGGCACTCGAAACCCGATCCGAATTTTTGCAGGTCCGGGGTCCATAAAACAGACCCGATCAACTTTCAGGTTCCGTCGGATCGGTTAAATATGCACGAACCTGCACATTTCACGACCAAAACATGGTCTACATTATTGCAGGTTCGGGGCATAAAATACACCTGATCAACTTTCGGGTTAGGTCGGATTGGGCAAATCCGCACAAACCTGCACATTTTACGCGTAAAACCCAAAACCTAATTCAAAACTTGCAACCCTTTGGGTCGGGTCCATGTTATGTCTTTCCTACCTGAAAGCGGAAAAACTGTTCCGAAACCCGAACTGCATGCTCTATTCACATTGGATTGATTATATACCATAGTATGATTTAAGGTTTTGTGACTGATAATTACTGTACTGACTTGTAATTTCAATTTGTTGATGGTTTCATGTTACAATATTTTAATGCTTTTACCATCTTTGTAAGGTGTAGATCAAGCTTGGGAGAGAGCAGCAGTGGATTGAAGACAGATTGAACAGAAATTGTTTATGTTTTTTAGTTGTGATTGTTAGGTTTCATTTATGTTGTGTTTAATGCTTGAAAAGTCATTTTGTGTATGTCAGAGATGTGTTGTGTTGAATATTGATTGTATGATGCACAACCCAACACGAACGTGAAACTGTTTAACACAATAACTAAATGAGTTGTATTAACATGAACACAACCTAACACATTCCGCATGATAGAATCGACTTATTTGGCACGACACGACCAAACACACTTGATATGTTATTGGTATTAAAATACTAAACTAAACACGAACAACCATAATCCCATATTCTCGCTCCCATTTCCATTCCCGAAGAAAATTTCTAATCTAAATGCTACCTAAAATTATCATTCATAACAATAGGATTGATCTTTGCATCAATTTATGTGTATATATAATACAATCTCTATGACATAAATTGTTATTAGCTGTGGGGGAAAAACTGCACAAACTACACCCCTGCCATTAACAATCTAATGAACGTTGAGGCTGAAACAGATAAGGTCGAAAAAAGAGCAACGGGGCAGAAATCATACACCACCCGTGTTATTCATGTTTTCCAAGGAGATGACGGCCCCAGATCTAGCCTCACTTGAAGGTTGTGAGTGCGATTTTAGAATATAAATGACCCAAAAATGTAGGCACACAATGTAAATCAGGGACCATATTTTTGCGGTTGAATTCCTCCTTATGAAAGCAGAGCCAGCAGAGAATATAGCATCCAGCTGCACAAGCAATGATCCCAAGTGCTTACTCCCTGAATGGAGTTTCTCGTGAAACAACGGCTTCCACTTTGATCGGGAAATAACCCATGTTCCCGATTCCAGATCTCTGAATGAGGTATCGGTGACATTATTCTGGTTTTCATCGAGCATCCTAGAAACAGCCTGTAGCAATTATCCAAAGGCGTTGTTTTAGGGTGTTCACAGGAAGTAAGTAGTAATAGTTCTAAATCAAGATCATACCTCGATTCTAAACAAAAGACTTGCCTTCTCTGAGGAAAGAGCCTCAACCTGTTTGACAAATCATAAATTGGTAATGGAAATACATATAAATATATAATCATAAACTTGGATTTTCAAAACATCAATTCTGTCTTGCACTGATTTTTAACATAGCATCAAAATAATGAGCCAGCAAGGCAACAAAAGAAATCGTCAAGAAGAACTAAACACCAACATCCAAAATACTCTTTCTGGAACCTTTGCTAAATGAGAAGGATAATCCCTACTCTGGTGCAGTTTTGATTTGAGTATCACTTAATAAATGAACATTATACCAAGCAGGAATCAGAAACTAATCTAATCATTGCCATTGATATATTACGCCAAATCAATTAAGAAGGGCACTGATGTACAATTACAGACCTGGGATTGTTTTTGAATTAAATGGTCAGTGAGCTGACCAAGCCTTCGCTTGAGCTCAGCTTCTACTTCTGTTGGATCTTCTATCTCCTTTCTTGCCATTTCAATGTTTGCTTCTAGTTCCTTTGCCTGACAAGAAAATCAGCAAAACATAGATGAAATTGAGAACAAATAAAAATGATCTAAAAGATATGTCAATAACGCTTGTAAGATAGTCTCGCGAATTCCACAATCATTTTGCATGATTTTTTGCGAGACTAGCTGTTGGATATCAGAAATACAATAATCTATCAATAATTTGTAACACTAACCTTATCTTGCAACCGTTCGATTTTATCAGTGATGAGAGCATACTCCGACTCTAGTATCTCTCGTTCCAATTCAACTCCTTTTGAGGCACTAAGCTACAACAATTCAAATCATAAAATAAGTTATTAGAAACTGTAGAAAATAAAATCATATTGGTGTTGAAGAGTAATTGTGAAAGCTAGATACAGCATATATGTCCAAATGATAAGTATTATAAAACCCTACATAACCCAAAATGGTTCACCAATACTATCACAACAAGACGAATATAACTTACTCGGTTTAGAGATGATTTACTCTGATGAGCATTGGAGATCCTGCTTCTGAGTTCTATAAGGAACAAAAATAAATCTCAAGCACTCATACATCAGGCTAATGCTTCAAAATATTTGATCTCACAAAGAACGTACCTTCAGTAGACACTTCCTTCATTTCAGTTTGTTGTTTGAGATCTGCTACCCTATTGGCCTGGTTCAGAAGAAAAAAAAACATGAATAAAAATTAAATAGATATGGTAATGAATATCACTATACTAAAACAATTTCTGACATACACTAATATTTTGTTATTTTTTAGGGTTTAACTCTAAATAATTCAGATCTAAATGCCCACCAGCTCCAAAAGTATTTGTGAAGAAATAGGTTAAATTTGTATTTGGTAAGCATTACGTATGAATGAATAGGCATAGCTTATAGTTATAAGAAACAGTTATTTTTCATTGATTACAAGAAGTGAACATCTAGCTTGAACAGCATGCACACACCAGAAGATAGACAAAAAGAAATTAGATATAGAAGGCTGGGTACTAAATCAAGCTTCAACCTCCAGCATTCACAACTCAGAAATTGAACAAAGTTGATAATCATCTCCAAATAAAAATTATAATATAATCCTGCTAATTAATAGCGAAATTTTAAAGGAGAGAACGAATATAGTCAAGTTTATATATAAATAACATCATACCTCCACTTCAAGATTCCACTGTGCATTAGCAAGGGACCTTGCAAGATGAGCATTTGCAGTCTACAAGCATGTTAATAATTCATTATGAGAATTATGGTATAATAGCAATGCCTAATATAGAGGAAACAAAATGAATCAACTGGCGGATACAGTAAATAAGATAACATTGTCTTGAGGAAAAATAAAGAACAGACATCACAGATTAGCTAGTGATACCTCCAACTTAGCTAATCGTGCAAGGGCTTCCATTCTAGTATTGTTATGTTTCTGCTTCTCCAAATCAACAGCTTCCATCATTTGCATCATTGCAGTCTGCAGTTCTGAAGCCTAAAACAATAGACAATAGTACATAACAAAGAACCGAACATTCAGAAACTCAGAGAAAGCATAAGAATGGCTTACACTTGACAAGTTGATGGAATGATTAAACATAATCTAAAAAAATAAAAATAAAAAAGAGAGAACTTTGACCCAAACATCACAATATTACCTCTTGTGCTTGTTGTTTAGCTCGTTCTTCAAGTTTTTTCTCCAGACTCTGCTTCTCTCCCTCTAATCTAGCAACCCGATTCTCCCTTTCTTTGATCGCCTCCGCAGCTTTAGCTGCTGCCTTCTCAGCAAGAATCTTTTCCCTCCTCCTTTTCCTCTCCTCCCTCTCACCTTCACTTTCAGAGTCAGACGACAAATCCGAATCAGAACCTCCATCACTTGAATATGAAGATTCTCTCTTTGCATCAGCAGAACTCTGAGAAGCTACATTGGAGTCACCTTTGCGAACAGCATCCCCTCCTGGCACAGAATCGACTTCCAACAGACGATTCATACTCAATTTCCTCGAAAAATCTACCGAAGGAAGGCTCTTAGAATCCACATTTCCACCATTTTCTATCCTCGTCCCATCAGTTACTTCCACCACAAGGTTTTCATCTCTATTCTTCTTCTCCTCATCTCCTCGTTCAACAAACTTCTCGTCATTCGGCAATTCAACACTTGAAGTCCTCCCCACAGAATCCGACCCATCACTCCCTTTCCCATTCGACTGAAGCTCACCTGCAACTCCCAACCTTCGGTCCCGGGGTGAACTAGCAACACTACTATTACTACTCCTCTGACTCCTCTTCACCTCCGAGACATTAAAACTCAAACCCGACCCGACACCATTCCCTTGCTTCTTATAATCCCTCCGCAACCCCCGAACTGCAGAAACCTTCGTACTAATTTTCGAACTTGAAGGCGGATTCGGGGTACTCAGCAACTCAGTCCAATCACTATCTGTAAGTGAAGATTCAGGCTTCACTGATAGCTTCGACGAACTCGAAACCTCCTTAACTCGACCTAAAATAGAATTTCCATCAGCAAAACTTGAACCACTACCTAATTTACCGAAATTAGCATTCTTTTCAGGTGATTTCTTCTTCAGCTGATCCTTCAATGGCACAGAGCCTCCGGATTTCGGAGCAACCACATCCGGTAAATCCGATCTCAGATTTTCCCCCTTTTTCAACGACTCTGCAGCTTGCTGATCGATCTGCAACAAAATCGAATCCACAAAACACAATATTTTCACGCGAATTTCACGAAAATCGCCTCAAAAACAACAACATTGCATAGAAACGCCGATACGTGGTTTCAATATCATTTTCTCGGGAAACAAACAGAAAATTCAGAGAGGGAATAGAACTACATACCTGTTCAAAGAAGGTTTCGGCGACTTTCAGCTTCGAGGAGATCCAATTAGCCATTTTCGCAGCGGAGAGGGCTCAGTCACGCACGGCGCATTTTAGCGGGACGCAGCGTTGAGAGTGGAATTTGGATTTTGGAGTTGCAGAAGACGAAGAAGTGAAGGGTAGATGCTAGAATTACAGTGAACTGTCGGATTTTTCGTCACAGACGCATTTTTGGCCGTTGATTTGGAGTGCGGGAAGTGATGAGAGATGGGTGATGGAATTGGCGCGCGTGCGAGACTGTGACCGACCAACTAACGGATCTGAGGGGTTGTGTTTGGTTGTAGACTATATCTTATCTTATCTGGGACTAGTATAACTTGTACAAGGAATACTTTGTCCTTCATGTACCTAAAATCAATGTGTTAAGAGTTTGGTTAATAAGTTGGAATTCTACTGTTGATTGAGTTACCAATTTGATCAATTTGATGGTTTGTAAAAAGTATTCATTGATTTTTTAAAAAATTAAATAATTTTTTGTTCTGACGGGAGTGTTAGGATTGGTTGGGTTTGACGAGACTAAATGGTCTTTTCCAATAAAAGCTGTATAAAATATTTACAATCCTGATAATGAGTGAACTTTTGCTTATTCTACTGTATTAGCTTATCCAATATTGTGAGTCTGTGACATAGATGAGTGTTACAAGATTGTAAGTATGCATTTCAATTATATGTACCTTAACGCCGGAATAACATTTCATCTTCTAGCTAAACAAACTACAAGTAATTAACGGAGGAAAAAAAAGCTACAAGAGTATAGATCAATAATTCAAGATACCAAAGAAACAAAATTTCCAAATTTCTCCACTATGCAAACACAAAATTATCATTTCAATTTGAGCAACAATATGAACTTTGTTTTGTAGCAGTAACTTCATGTTCAATATGGATAACCTCTTTCCCTCCAAGAACACTTGTTTTTGACATTCCTTTTGTGTCATTCACTTTAGCTTCCAAGCTTTTTTGGACAGCAATTTTGTGAATCTTTACAATCATTTCAAGAAATGCTTCTTCAACATTTGAATTCTCCAATGCAGAGGTTTCCATGAAACACAAACCTTCCATCTCTGCAAGGCTCTTGCCTTCTTCCTCACCAACCTCCCTAGATTGGGCCAAATCTGATTTGTTGCCAACAAGAACCACAACCATGTCTGGTTTCCCAAACTCTCTTAGCTCTCTCAACCATTTCTTCACATTTTGGAATGTCACTCTCCTTGTTATGTCATAGACTAGCAAGGCGCCTAGGGCCCCTCTATAGTATGAGCTCGTAATCGCCCGAAATCTGCAACAAATAACCGTATTCGCATTAATCGATGCTGCAAGAATCAGACTAGGTCTATTATTACGAGTATTCTAATGTTTGTGTAGGAGATTGAACACTTTTGAGCCCAGATGCTGATGTTTATGGATTGAACTTTAACTTGATCAACCCAAACGAAATGGATCAACGAACGAGTTATTAAGTTTTTTGAGTTTTGTTTAGAGAGGGTGTTTTAGTCCTTTTCTTACTAAATGTCATCACAATATTGTTGGTTATCATTGTCATTTAACAATATGATATTGCTGCAATCTCACACTTCAAGCTATGGTTGCTTGTGTTCTACTTTCATTATCCACATCAATTCATTGAGGCCTAATCATGTGTTGGAAAATAAAGAAAAGTGAAACAATGTACCACCTAATAATGTCACCTATAAAGTCTAATTGTGCTTGTGCATGCCTTGCCCTATCTTTACCAAATATATTATAAATACAAATCTACAACAAATATATTGGAATTATGACGAAGAAAGATGCTCAAATGTTATCTATCAGTGTCGCTAACAAGTCTAAAATTCGTTATCGCTTACCTAATAATACTAAACATCATACCAATATTTAATATAAGCTTATCTGTTCTATAAATTACAAAGTAAATTACTACAAATTCTATGTAAAAATATGCAGAAACCGACCCATTTTAAAGTTTAGATGCTATTGTTTACGGGTTGGGATAAAACTATCGCGACAATATTTTCGCGTCTAAACTAGTTTGATGGACGTTTTGGTCAATTTAATATTTTAGAGTTTTTAAAATAACTTACTTCATTATTTATTCGAGTTGGAATTTGGTATAGAACTATATACACCTTTTTCTTAATTGTAATATCTTCTGTAAACCGTTGGTATCATTTGTAATAAGAGCTGCATTAGAAATAATTGAAATTCAATGGTCAACATGCATGACATGAGTGGATAATATTGGTAGAGTGGTAGCTTCTTTGACCTTCTCTCCTCCACTTTTGAACTAATCACTATAGTTTGATTCTAGATAAGAAGATGAGCAGTGGACAAGAATCATTTAAGAAAACTCAGTTTTCTGGGTTCAAGTTCAAGAACCCAGAAAACATGTTTTCTTGCATATGACATCAGAATCAGAATCAAACACAAAATCTCCAGATTCGAGAACTCAGATATTCTTGATTGATTTCAACTCAAGATCATGATCAAGATTATCAAGAAAGCAAGCAAAGAGAATCAAGAAACATGATGATCAAGATTCAAGAATCAAGAATCAAGAACATGATCAGATCATGTATATATATATATTATGTTACCTTTCTTGGCCTGCAGTGTCCCAAACTTGAGCCTTAATGAGCTTGTCACCAACCTTGATGTTCCTGTAAGCAAATTCAACACCTATGGTGGGCTTGGAGTCCAATCTGAATTCATCTTTAGCAAACCTCCATAGAAGATTTGATTTCCCAACTGCAGAGTCACCAATCAATACAGTTTTGAAGATGTAATCACACTCTTCCTCATATGAATCACTCATGCCTGGGTTACTAGCTCTCTCTCTCTCTAGAACTCTCTAAAACTCTCTCTCTCTCTACTTAGGCCTTATAAAGAGAGCAAGGTAGTGAAATGTTAGGCTCAAGAAAGTTGCCTATATTGTTTAATGAAATGCTGTGTATAATAAACTATTTTTGATAGAGCGTATATGGTATATTTATTATCGCTTATTGCTTAAATTGATATCTAATTAACAATCTTACGATGTTATTATGTGACATTTAACAACGAAAACAATTTATCCATCGATATTAAGTTCTGAAAACTTTTTTATATATAAGAGTTACTATTAAAATAGTTACTAAACTCTCACTACTATTGGAATTAAGGAGATTGTTGAATAAGTTGTACCGATTTATGCCGTCAAACTCACAAACATCAGTATTAGATCTCTAACAAAGAGAAGGTCCTATAAAGTGATATCGAGTGACAATATTTTTATTGATTAGAACTACCATCATAAACACAATTACTTTTTAAAACCTGAAAACGTTCTTTAATAATGTAAAGTTGTGCATGTCAAAGAAAAAATTTGTGTCTTTATTAAGGAAATGAGCTGAGGTAAAAATTAACAAAATGATTAGACGCTATCAACTCAAAGATAAGAATACTTGTTTAACGATGTATGCTTACCTTTTAACAAAATTGTTGAAAATAACAAACCAAAAATGAAAAAGAATATTAACTAAAAATATACTCCAAATGCTATTTATGTATCATTGGGTTTGGAGGGTATTGAGTATGGCATGCATGTGAAGACATAGTTAAAGACAAGATGATTGATGTTTCTTTGATAATGTTGTCAACTCCTCTTTGGTGTGTTAGTTTAATTAATTCAACTTTTAAGTGACTCAACTCTCCAATATCTTTTGTCAAAGTCCAATAAAAATGTGCCATGTGTTCTTTTTACTAATTATATTTGCATATTTTATAGCCACTCCTATAATTTCTTGTGACATACTAGTCACTTTATTGGATCAAATGTTTTAAACTTATAGGTGATGATGGTTAATCATTTCATATATCCTTAATTTACTCCTTGCATATTTTAATATAATTTTATTCAAACAATGAGAATCATAATATGTTTATATTCTTAAACAAATTAAGACAAAACATTCCTTTTATCTTGGTCTAAATCTACCGTGACAAGTATGAGGACTGAATCTTCCAATTTCTCCTATAAACTGTTAATGGGCCCTAGGCCCATAACCCAAGCCCATAGATAAAATAATTTTGTATTGTTCATATAGAGTTCAGTCCAATTCTGTTTACATGGTTGGCCCAATATAAAAGTATATTTGATATTTATTTATTTTATCAATTTAAGAGAAAAGACTAATATTTTATTTTGTCATGTTGATATTTTATATGCAATATATTCTATCCTCCTCAAATAAAATGTCTAATATTTCAATAAATAAATAAAAATGAGCTTTCTACACTTATACATCTATGTTTATTTGATGTAACGCACTTAAAGAGATTTTAACTAATTAATTTTACGAACCATAATTTACATCAAACACTAATCATAGCTAAATTTTCATATTTGGATTAAAGTTTTTTTTTGGTTGAGTTGAAAAGAATTAGTCGAACCCGAGTTGAAAGGTTGACCAGCTCGGGTTTTCGTAAATGCACGTGCTTGTGCAGATTTTCCCAAGCCAAAGCTGACCGATCTATTTTGTGCAACTCGAATTTGTAAAAATACTAATTGAAGTTCAGGTAGCTGCAAACGAGTATCAAGTAACTGCGAGTTCAGGTCAAATTGTGGCTTCAGGTCGTGTTTAGGCGTTTGTTTGAGTTTGGATTGTGCT
>JAYMTG010000283.1:0-13816 GCA_036897565.1 Pelargonium exstipulatum | reverse complement strand
TATGTGTGAAAAACTCTAAAACGACTTTTAATATGAAACGGAGGTAGTAATAATTTTGCCTCCACTGACTAAAATTTCTGGATCCGTCCCTGATCATATTTGAACTTAGAATGATTTTAAGAACGTTTAACACATGATAAGAAGACATCTAAACAACATTGTAGTAATGTGCTTAAATGGATCGAGTCAAAAGTGATGTATCACTAGATTATTCCCCTGAATGTTCCTCTTCCAGTCACCCAAAACGGTGCGTTTAAGTGTTGTCTTTGTTGCTGCTTCACAAAATCTCTCTCCAAAAATAAGCCCAACCCACAAGAGATCTCACACTGAGCTCTGAACCCGCCATCGATCAAAGCTTGTTCTTGCAGAGAGACCCATGGCGTCGACGTCGAATCCTCGAGGCGGTGGCGCCGCCGCACGCATTCAGAGCGCCGCTTCTACTCTCTCCTCCGATAATCAGTCTCTCCTCGGTGTACTGTACCTTTTGCCCTACTTTTCTCGCTCTTCATGCCCTAGGTTGCGATTCGGTTGCTGTTTCGATGGTTTTCAAAATGAAAACCCAGCTTCAAAATTGAATTTTCAATTCAATGACCTGATAATGCCTAATTTTGTGTAATTTTTCTTTTGGAGACTAGGTGACAGGTCTAGGCTCATTTCCTGTATTCTGTTACCTTTTTGCTGATTTTGGCTTCAAATGCTAACTTAACAAGCTTTTCTTGCTATTTCTTCTTGGCATTGTAATTGTGCTGTTTAGTTACTGATTTGGATGTTTTTCCTTGCTTTGAAGAGTCAAATTCAGTGTAATTTGCTGTTTTAGTGTAAGAATATTGATTTTATTTACATGTATATTTGAAAAAAATCACATTTAAGTTTGATGTTTAGTTAGCAGCTTGGATTTATTTTGTTTGTTCCTGCTTTCAAGAGCCAAGTTTGATGCTATATATTGATTTTATAAGGGATATGAGTAATAGTGTCTAACATAAAACAATGCCCAATCATCATGCTTGGATTAGGACGTAGCGTCTACTGCAATGTTTGGTTAATACAGCCATTTGGTTACATTGAATTCAGTTTTTTGTACCCTACTCTCTTCTTTTTTTCTTCTTCTAATCGCCACGTTTCAGTGTGCTGTTTAGTTAGTGATTTGGGTTTATTTTCTTTGTTCCTGCTTACAAGAGCTGAGTTTGATGCTATATATTGCTTCTAAAAGGGAGATTGTTGATAGTGTCTTATATTAAACAATGCCCAATCATAATGCCTGTGTTACTTCTACTTCACTGTTTGATTATTAAAGTGTTAGTCTTTTGGTTTGGTTCAGGATGTGCGAAAGGTTTTGACCTCAATGAGGGAGATCGGAGTTGATTTGGAGAAAGATGGGCAGTCTGACCAGGTATTTAGAACATGGATGTTTATGTTGTTAAGTTGTGAAAAGGTAGATGTGGGAAATTAGGGATCTCAGACATTTTAATTTTGAGTCATTTGGGATAAAATGAAGTTCCATATCATTAATAGCTCAACATATTTTTTGTGTTCATCCTAGGTAATCAATTTGGAATTCTAGATGGATTAATGGCTGAATAATATTGCAGGTTACGAGACTTGAAGATGCGGTTAATGAGCTTGTGGAAACATATGAGGACTGTATGCTTTTTTCATCTGTGGTTCAATCTGTTGGAAATAACTACCAGCCTGGGGCAGAGGTCTACTATATGTCCTCCCTTTATGCGCAATTCAGTAGAATCCATCATTATTCGTAATAATCTTCTTAAATTATTTATCTGCATCATATCTCAAATGCAGTTAACTGATTTTAAGAAGTTGTTTGACAACGAGTTTGCAAAGCTTAAGGCTACTTCATCTTCTGTTACACATAAGCATCCCCAAGTCCGCCAATTTAAGGAAGCCATCTGGGTATGCCATTCAACTGTCTTTATGAAATTATGTTTGCATATTGACCTTTGGCAAGCTATGCTATCTATATGGTTTTCCAGCTGGTATATATGTACACAGCTAAATTTTAAATCAAAACAAGCAAGTAGAAAACCTATTGTTGGTATTCTCTTAATGCCAATTATTTCCCCATTATTCAGGAAGGATTTGGCTGTTAGTTGATTAAAAGAAGAGATTTATAACTCTAATGAGGAATTTAAAGTTAGCAAGTAAATGATTGAAAGGAAAACAGAGTAAAATTTTGGGAAATTCCTCTTCAGGGACCTGATCCTTGATTCTTGTACAATTAATCTAGTATAGAGTTTCAGATGAGTTTAACTGACATGAATTGTAACATATATTGCATGATTTGCCTCTAACAAGGACAATTATAAAATTGTCTTTCCAACTGCTGTATAAAATATGAAGACTTTGAGAATGAATGAAAGAAAGCAGAGGGAAATTGGGAAATTCCTCTTCAAGGACCTTGATTCTTGATTGTGTTCAAACAATCTTGTACAGAGTTTCAGGTGGAGTTTCACCAACATGAATTGTAATGTGTAACCTATACTGCATGCTTTGCCTCTAATAAGGACAAATTAAATGTCCTGCCCTATAAAATAGGGTGACTTTGAGTTTTCATAGGGGATGCATGGATCGTATTTTGTGTTCATGTAAAAATCTACAGTGAAAAGTATGCTAGGTTTGGCATCCATATAATTTTTGTTATAATGCTTATGTTAACCCTCACAGAAAATTTATTGAGGTTAAAGTGGGACATATCTGTATACCTGAGTAACCTAGGAATATGTTAGTCAAAGAATATTGTGCACATCTATTTGCTTTACTTGATGTGATGGACATATAAAGATAGAATTTCCAAAACCAGCTTTTAGAGCATGGGGCTGTAAGTAAGCTTCTCTTCAGTCTAGTAAACTCACAATTGCTTGATTTCCTACTAACTCTTATCATTTGCTTGGTTTATCTTTCTGTGCACATCTGTTTGCTTTGCTTGATGTGATTGCAAAGTTGTTTCTAGAACATGTTGTAAGCTTCCCTTAACTGTTGGGAACTCACAATAGTGTTACAGTTACCATCTCTTCCCTTTTGTTATGTTCATCTTCCCACCCTTTAACATTCTCCTCTCTTTGAATGTTTTTTGGTTTCTAGTTATGGCAGAGATGGCTTTATCATCTATATTTTTTTACTCCACCCCCATATTATATTGCTCTACATCTACTAATATCTGGAATGGCTAACAATTTAGTTTGATGCAATACATTTAGATGGGTTATATTAAAGATCATCCTCTATTCAGTGAACTTCATAAAAAATGGAAGCATGGGAATTTCAGAGGATGCCTGTAATGAGCAGAGGAAGCTTTTTAGCCAACTCTCTTTCATTATGGAGAAACATCCATTACATATTTCGAACTTGGTCCAGGTTTTACTAGGTGCGTATAGTATTGCATGATAAGGGTATAGATACTAATTTCATAGGTTTATCCACTCTTTTTCACTGATAGATTTTCCTGGAACAAATGCATATGCGGAACATATAATGTGTGCCACTAGGACAACTCATTGCTCATTTCATGTCCTATTGCACGTAATTTATCACTATGCTTGAGTGTTAGTTTCATAATAGTGATGATTTCAAAACTGACAATTACTTTGGGATCAAAGTGTTTGTATTAAGGATTTGTTTAATGTCATTTTATATCATGAAATCGTGTTTCTAATTCTGTTATAATAAGGGGTATGTTTTTGCTATTTTCCTGCAGAATGTTCATCACGCGGGACAACCAATGCCAGGTGAAGAGGAAGAGGACATTGTGATGACCAATACTCAGTTCTCACTTTTGAATAAAACTTGTCCATTAAGTGGAAAACCTATTACAGAACTGGTGTCTCCCGTTCGCAGGTATTTTTAAATTCTCCATTTTTGTTTTCATCGGTGATATGAGAACAAATGCATCATCTCGTATGGTTCATGAAGGTGATTGCTAAATTTTTTGCTTCTATATAATGAAAACCCCTCTTGACTATTTCCTCAAATAGGTTGTCGTTTCGTTCAAATCATGTGTAGTCTTTTCTAGATTGTGGTACCCGGGTCTTAGGGTATGAGAGATCACTGTATCTGAAACCTTTTTGAATACCAAACTAGACTTTGCTTGTTAGGTCGCCATTCAAAGAGAGGATGATCTGATTAGGAAACAGAGATCAATGTTAGTGGAGATACAATGTTGACTACAGAAATAATATATATCCGAGAAGTATATATGTTGGGAGCTATATCATTTTACTTCCTCGAATATGTGCATGCCAACTTCTACTAGAGAATGATCCACACACACACACACACACACACACACACACACACTGCTGGACATTCATGATTCATGCGCTTAAAGAACCAACATACACCATAAGTGAAACTGAAACTGGTTGTACAAAGTACAACACATTAGCACAATATTCGCAATTCCTTTTCAAATGAATATTGCTCTCTCTCTCTCTCTCACACACACACACACACACATACACACACACACACAGAGTGAAAGACACAATGCAACTACTCCCTCCGCCCAAAATGAGTCCACTTTCTATAAAAAGAAAATTGTCCAGGATGACTGCCAACTTTCATTTTTATTTTGTTACTTATGCATTAATTACCAACAATACCCCAATTCCCAAGATAAGTTAGTTAGATCCCCTTGAGTTTGGTTCAACTAGAGCACGTGGGGTATAAAAATACAACCCTAACTAACAATCCTGAATTTTTACAAAAAAAATGGGATAATGGACACTCAGGGACAGCGGCGGGATTAAAACTGTACTTTGTTGTTTATAGTACGTATGAATTTATCCATGAGGGTGTTTGTTGGAGATAAGTAACCTAATACACGAGCCCTTGGCTCTCCAGTGCACCCTTAATTAACTGGTAGTTGCCTATATCTCCATTGCAACAAGAACGGTGATTTGAGGCAAAACCATTGCTCATATTAAGTATTAATACTAGTTTTATCAATGAAACTGCATGAGACAAGTTAAGATTAAATTAAACTGGGGAAATATTGCCATAATGCTAACTTCCAACATCCCAAGTTGCATATGCATATGGACAATTCATTTTTTTCTCTTCCATTTTCATTTCTGACTATATTTTTGTTTGGATTTGTTCTCTCGGGGCAGTGTCGAGTGCAAGCACATTTATGAAGAAAAAGTAATTAAAGCTTATATTAGAAAAAACAAGGACGGACGCGCTCGCTGCCCTGTAACAGGTATACAATTTTTCCTATATTTGTTTTGTAAATATTTGTATTCTGCGACCAACCAAATATTTTTCCTGGCAGGATGCCCGAAGATATTGCAGGTATCAAAGGTGATTTGCGACTCATTGCTACGAATTGAAATTGAAGAACTGCGCTCAATGAGTAAAGAACCTAATGCGATTGAGATTTTGGAAGATTTTACAGAGCTTGATGAAGAAGATAGTGAATAATGACTACATTTCATGCATTAAACTTTTGGTAGGCTGTGTTAGGAAATTGAAAGCTGCATCATGTGTAATTTGTGCATCCAAAGTTTTATCTGTTTTGGTTGGAAGGAAAGAAAATAGAAAAGAATGAGCTTGCTCATTGCAATTAATGATGAACTTGCAAGCTCCACAAGAACATGAAATGAAATCAAGTTCCTGTGAGTTTAGTTTAAATGTGTTCGTGTAGACTAACTCAACCCATTCAATTAATCGTGTCGTGTGTTGAAACTGCATCCCATGTAACTAACGCATCCATTTTGGTTCTGTACGAAAAAGAAAAGAGTTTGCTGACGGAGGCTTAAAACAATGTCGTCTGTACATTGTTTTGGATTAATTTTGTGTCGTAACATGAATAACTAATCAAGTGTGCGTAAATTTGTTGAATTTTTGTGTTTAATAGAGGACTCAATCTTGAACACTGACTAAATTACCCTCCATATTTGCTTTCAATTACCTGCCAGTTCACCAACTAAATAAAACAGTATCTTGTTCTCATTTCTCTGTCCCTCCCAATCCCAAAACCAATCTTCTTCACTGACCCCACCTGAGAAGCTGAGCTTGAGACCATAGCAATGTACAGATCGGCGACGGCCATTTCTCGGAGCTTCCTACCCAGAGCAGCTTATTCTCTTAGCTTCGGCTCTCTCTCATCTATCACTCTCTCTGTCTCTCCGTTCCGTACACTCAGCGTCTCTGCTTCTCTCTCCGTCTCCACCACCCAACACGACCCATCTTCCGCGCCCATTCCCAGCAACAAGACCAATACCATCGGTCGCTGGAAGCCCATGTGTTTGTACTACACTCACGGCATGTGCACTATGGTAAGTTTTTCAAGAAACCCATTTGTTATATCTATTGCACACCATGTGTTCGATGAAATGTTTCAGTGAATTGGTATCTGTGTTTATCATTGGGAAGTTAATGGGATGTGATGGGGTGGTGTGGTTTGGACTGGATTTTGAGTTTGAGTTAAATGTGTTTTGCAGCTGGATGATCCTGCCCACCTGGAGAACTTTAATCATAGTTGTTCTGATGAGCTGAGAGTGGATGCTGCCGAATTAAAGAACAAGCGTTCACAGGAGTTTGATTACTTTCTGGTGCTCGATTTGGAGGGGAAAGTGGAGATTCTTGAATTTCCGGTTGTGCTGGTTGATGCAAAAACACTGAATGTTGTAGATTTGTTCCACAGGTTCTGTTCTTTTCTGTTCTGTTCATGTATGCAGTGTTCTTAAGATGCAATTAAATGTTGGTTCTTTATTTGTTCTGTAAGCTCAGAAATAATGTTTGACCATCTCAAATAGCTTAGGTAGTTTTTCACAATATATTGAGCAATATTACTTGCATTGTTTCCTACTAGTAGCTGGTAGTAGAGCACTGTTAGAGTGTTAAGAAGAATAGGAACAATCTGTAATGTCTAAAGTCACAGTTTTGTTATATGGCATCCCTTGATGAGGGAAGATATATGTATTCATATGTATAGGTTAGAGAACTCGTAACATAGAACACTGCTTGCTTCATTTTCATTGTGGTACAATGTACAAACCCTCTCTACGATTACTTAATAAATTCTGTTTAATAGCTGTTTGTATGACCCAAGGATGAATAAAAGATTCTATGTCCCAAAATGATTGTCCACTTTCTCTAAAAATTGTCCCAAAATCAGTGTCCGCTCTCCTTTTTGAATAGTTTGTTTGATATGAGTTACCAAAAATAACCCTAAGATAAGTTAGTTAGAATCCCTTGTGTTTATCACAACAAAAACATATGAGGTCAGGCTATAAAGTCCAGGTTTAACTAACTTATCCTTAATTTTTACAAAATACGAAATAGTGGACACTCATTTTGGGATGGAGGGAGTAATCCTTACTGTATGTCCTGTTCAAAGTATGTGCCTTGATACTTGGTTGGCATGCTTCACTTGTGCTGGCTTTGCCATTGTGAGTTAGTATTTCAATATTTCATCTTTTGAAGTTTTTTTTAGTTGTATCCTTTCATGTTGTCATTTGGAACTATAAGTTTCATAGGATGAGCTTAATTAGTTGGCCCTTCATGAAATGTCTCGTGACTCTTTTCTTTCCACTTTTTCTCTTCACTTTTTCTCTTCCAGGTTTGTGAGGCCCTCAAAAATGAGTGAGCAAAGGATAAATGAGTATATTGAAGGGAAATATGGACAATTAGGAGTTGACCGGTACATTTCTTGCTTTTAATTCTTTCACCTTTTGTTTGGTCAGTATATTGAAATCCGAAAACTATATTATCCATGAAAGTCAATTGGCTTCCCTATATGAACTTATCTCTTAGGTTTATCAAATGAAATGATGTCATAGCAGATACAAGGAATTTGATAGTATTTGGGCGTAAAGTCAGATCAGTGAATGTAATATAATTTATATGATGCCTCTTTATCTAAGACCCGAGATGCTGAAAGGCGTAATAAGGGCATAGTTCATGGTAAATATGTTGGAAAATTTTCATATCTCATGTAGTTTTGCAGTGTTTGGCATGACACAGCTATTCCATTTGAGGCAGTTCTTCAAAATTTTGAAGATTGGTTGGCTCAGCATCGTTTGTGGGGAAAGGAGCAGGGTGGGCATCTTGATCGAGCAGCCTTTGTAACTTGGTGAGTCCTGTACTATTGATATGCAGATTTGTTTTCTCTGCTCTAAACTCGTCGGTTTCTTCTGTAAGCTTAAGTAAAGAAACTGATTGTGCTTTCTTGCTAATAATAAGTTCTAGCTTTGCCTTCTGATTGCACTATTGCAGTAATATTAATAAGTTGTGACATATTAAACTTATATTCATATGATAGCCCTCAAAAGAAGTACAGCCGTTTTTGATAAAACCTAGATAAACTTTGCAGCTTAATTTAGTACAAAGACTGGGAGTAAAGGAAAAAGACATTCTACAAATACAATACTCTAATATTTAATTTCTATTATTCTGTCTCACTCTAAATCTAAACAATAACAGTTCTGTCTGTTTCTTACAGAGAAAGCTATATTTTGAATCTGATTGATCTCTACTTCTTCTCTGAACTCACAGTAGCTACCTACTTGTCAATACCCTTTCCATATCTGATTAGAGTTCCAAAAGTTCTATACATTTATGTTTACATTCTAGGTTAAGTAAATATATACGTGGATGAACAGAAGTGACAACTAGACCCTTTTTTTATCCTCTTCTTTTTCCTGAGATATCTTGTTTACTATTATCAGTGGCAATTGGGATGTGAAAACAAAGATCCCTCAGCAATGCACTGTTTCAAAGATGAAGCTACCTTCCTATTTTATGGAGTGGATAAACCTGAAGGATGTCTATCTGAATTTTTACAAGAGACGGGTAAATTCCCTTAAAACATTAAACTTTCGTGTAAAATGAATAAATATTTATATAATATTGCTCAAGTTTCTGAAGTGATTAGTTTGAGACTTTGAGTTGAATCGTTGATGATGCTTTTTTACTCTAGGTTCAGACTTCCAGGTGCTTAAACATTTTGTCTCTAATTGAAAGTTGTTACGCTGGTTCTGGAATTATTAGTGACAAAAGGAACTATCATGGCCTCGTACAGGGGAGAAACTCATCGGCCAAGTTTAGTAAATGCCGATACTTTTATGAGCAGGGCCCTGTCTATTTGACCAAGAAAAGATTGCAATGCATACCAAGTTTAGCAAATGCAGTCATGCATATTATTAGCTCATGAATAATTGATCTGTATGCCTGTGTTAGACATAGATCCAATTGAAAAACGTCTATCCCAATACCAACCCATGGTCATATATATTTCATATAGAGATGCAAAACGCAGTTTTAAGTTCTGTCATGTCGTGGAAGCATCCTCTAAATAGTCCCTTCTCGTATGTTCACTTGTGTATGGGTGATAGGCTACAGGAATGATGACAATGATGAGGGAACTTCAACTACCGTTGTTGGGGAGTCACCATCTGGGAATTGACGATGCGAAGAACATCACGAGGGTATTGCAGTGCATGCTGGCAGATGGTGCACTCATTCAGATTACTGCAAGAAGGCACTCGCTGGAGAAGGTTGAGTTTCTGTTTGAGAACCGTATAAGGTATATAACCGTCTCAGCTACATCTGTCTTTTGGAAATTACAATCTTTTGTAGGTAAATAACAGTGCTCTCTCTCTCTCTCTCTCTCTAGGTGAGATAATCATGGATTGATCATACTTTAGAGCAATCAATGAACATTTGGAGCAAAACTTGTAGTTTGATGGCCATTGTCCATTGATGCCGCACAGCAGAGCTAAGGAAAAGAAGAAGATAATGTGTTTGTCTTCTATCAGACTTTGTAGGATAGGTTAACACAAATTTGGGCTTGGCCAATAATGCTTTGTAGTGAGCTGTCTTTTTGTTGTGTTGAAATTTTAATGTAACATTCCTTATGAAAAATGAAAGAAAGTTGCATATAATTAGGGTTTACTTAGTATGTTGTATGATTACTATTGTTCATCATTTGTATGGTTATTGCTATAATTCATTTTCTTAAATAGAAAGAAAAATAAAATCCAAAGCAATCATTCTTGATCATGTAGACTTCAAAAAGAAGTCATCAATAGTTAAGATAAAGAAGAGCTTTCAAAATTAGTACAAATTACTTATTTTTTCGTAAAGTTGAGATTAGTTAGAAATGACTCTATCGTTCAAAACATACACTTCTATGTCAGAGTTTGGTCGTAAACAGTTAGTATGATAAGTTAGTAATTAACGAAATTGCCACTCACTTCCACTACTACCTCATGTTGGTAGTTGCTATGAATATGATACTCATATTTGGCGGCAACATTTGGTAGGAAAATTGAACGACACCAACAATTCCCGTACCACCCACCCCACTCTCTCACTCAGCGCGTCAGCCCCACCCTCCCAAACCTCCAAACACGCTCCTCTCCCCCAAAAGTCCAAACCAAACGTGCCAATCAGCCAATCACTGAGCTCCCCCACGCCACCGCACGCGCTACTCCCGCGCGTGGGTCTAGAGCAGTTGGACAATCCCGTTTCGCTTCAAGCCCTAGTCTTCTTCTTGCTCCTCCTATTAAGCAAACAGCAACAGAGAGCGAGGGAGGTTTAGAGAGAGAAAGTAGAGAGAAGTCCCCAAATCGGAGCCTCTCCAATCTTCGCGGACCTGAAGCCGGGAGGCCGGAGCTCGGAGCTCGAGCCTCGAATCGATTTCTAGGGTTTTGGTTCTGTTTCGTGTGTTCTCAATCGATTTCCGCGTCTGGAATCTTCAAATTTGTTCAGGCAATGGAGCTGATCGGAGTACGCAGTCGCGCCGGTGAGTGATTGTGTCATGCTTCGTTTTGTGCATTTTTCATCGTTCGCCGAGATCGGTCGCTGTTTGTTTGCCCAAATTTGGCAAATTTTTGTATAGAATATACATATAGTTGTGTGTATATATCTATATTTGTGAAAGTATATAAATTTTTGGTGCTTGTCATGCGATTATCGTTGTCCTCGGTTTCGAAATGGAGGAAGGGTAATCGGTCGGGCTCTAGGCTTCGGAAGAAGCACAAGAGGCTTGATGCGATAAGTGAGGAGGCGTATAATCAGAACCATGGGGAGGGTAATGCTGGAGGTGAGGAAGGAGGGGATGATTTGGAGCTCAGGCGGAGCTCGAGGGTGCGGCGCCCACCAGTGATTCTGGATGCCTCGCCAGCTCCGCCGAGGAAGCGGCAGAGGATTAGTAAGAATGTAGCTGTAGTTGCAGCTGCAGGTAGTCGCAGCAATGCAGAAGGCTGTTCACCGCATGCTGTTGAGAGTCCGGAAACGGAGGGGAGCTGGAGGTCCAGGTTGAGGGCCAGAGGTAGAAACGCTGGGGGTAGGTTGAAAGAGAGTGGTTCACCAAGTGGGAAAAGGAAGCTTGTTAGAGAAATAGCTGACATTAAGGGTAAAGGGATGGTTGTAAAGAGGGAAATGGACGAG
Organism: Pelargonium exstipulatum; assembly: GCA_036897565.1. NCBI lineage: Eukaryota > Viridiplantae > Streptophyta > Magnoliopsida > Geraniales > Geraniaceae > Pelargonium > Pelargonium exstipulatum. The sequence continues at coordinate 2,404 of JAYMTG010000283.1, read as the reverse complement.
AAGAAAGAGAAATCCAAACGTGGAGGATTGACTGTTGTGAAGTCTAAGCGTCCAGGGAGGATAAAGGCTTCAAATGGTTCGGAGGATAGCGAGAAAGAGTCCTATGGTTCAGAAGAGAGTGAGAAAGCCTATGATGTTTCGGAGGATAGTGAGAAAGTTTCAGATGGTTCAGAGGATAGTGACAAAGCTTCTTATGGTTCAGATGATGGTGAGAAAGCTTCAGTTGGTTCAGATGATGGTGAGAAAGCTTCAATTGGTTCAGAGGATAGTGATAAAGATTCAGGTGGTTCAAATGATGGCGAGAAAGCTTCAATTGGTTCTGAGGATAGTGATAGAGATTCAGGTGGTTCAGAGGATAGTGAGAAAGCTTTAAGTGGTTCTGAGGAGGATGGGGACAAAGAAATAGAGACTCTGGGGATTGAAGATCACAATGAAATGAGTCAAATGGAGGTATCAGGGAACGTAGACGAAGAGGTTATGGGAACTTTAGAGGGTGGAGTGGGTGGTGAAAATGAAAAAAAAACAGTGGATGGTAATGCTACACAGGCAGCTGAGGAAGGGGAAAGAGAAGCACCAATTGGTCCTCAGTTGGCCGAGGACTGTAACGGGATTGACAATGGCAATATTGAACCTATGGAAGTGGATGATAAACTAGTTGGCAAATCAGAATGTGTCAGAGATGGAGAAAATAAAGAGGATGTTGTTGAAATTTTAACAAACCAAGCAGAAGATAGAAGGAACCCTGATGAGGAGGAAACTAGCTTGGTTGGGCTTAATGGGAAACCCGTGGAAGTTGATAATGCTGTGAAGTTGAATCGTTCAACTCGTGATAGACTTGGAAAGCCCCGAATAAAAGAGGGGAGACGATGTGGTTTGTGTGGGGGAGGGACTGATGGTAAACCTCCAAAGAAACTAGTTCATGATACTGGTGAGAGTGAAAATGAGACTTATAGTGGCTCTTCAGCTTCAGAGGAACCTAACTATGATGTATGGGATGGTTTTGGTGATGAACCTGGCTGGCTTGGGCGTCTCCTGGGTCCTATAAATGATCGTTACGGTATTGCTGGGATATGGGTTCACCAACACTGTGCTGTTTGGAGTCCAGAGGTATGCTTTTTTTCACCCACATTTCACTTATTGCACATTTTTTCCTCCCTTTTTTCTCTGTCTGGCTTTCATGATGAAATTCTCTATCTATGATCCATGGGCTGGTTATGCATTTTCCTTCAGAAAAAATAGGTTGTTTTAATGCTCTTTTGTTCAGAGAAAAAATAATCTCAATCACAAAAATTATGACCTGAGAGTGAGCCTAGCCAATGAAATTAGGACACCTCATTAATTATCACACATGCCTGTCCCAATGTATCTATGGGGGTGGGGCACCCCATTGGATCCAATATATCTTAGTTATTGGCCTAGACTACTTGCTCTCTCTCTCTCTCTCTCTCTCTCACACACACACACACACACACACACAATATATACACACCCATTATTGTTGTTTAATTATAATACTCACCGTAGTTCTGTGTTTCAAATATGCAAACAGCTGCAGATTGATTGTGTGTAGGCAGTGGCTGTTTACCTATTAGTTTATTTTATTTTATAGCCAGCAGTGACTTCTTTTTTTTCTTGATCGGTTGAGCTACACAGGGATAGCTCTCCTTTTAACCTAAAACCCCATCCCACCCAACTCAATAGCCAGCAGTGAGTACTTGTTTAACTATTTGTCTGTAATGATAAAGTTTGAAAAGAAACTAGATTGATGAAACAATCGGTTAGAGTTGGGTGACATTTTCAGTAATAGCATAAAGTCAGGCTAAAGTTCTAGAATGGTAGTTAATTTTTTTTTTTGTTTTTTTAAATTTCATCGTATTAGTGTTTTTTGAACTTTTTGGTTCATTTACTGTGCTGTTTTTTTATTAATTATTATTTAAAGAGATTACTATTTTGCTGTTGAGTCACCTGTATGCTAGTCTACATAAGTGACATTTCAATTTGCAGGTTTACTTTGCTGGCTTGGGATGCTTAAAAAATGTAAGGGCTGCCCTTTGTAGAGGGAAAGCATTGAAGTGCACGCGCTGTGGGAGGCCAGGGGCAACTATTGGATGTCGTGTTGACCGTTGTCCAAAAACCTACCACCTGGTTAGTTATTTGTCAACTGCTGTTCAAAGTCTTTGGTATTTTTATTTCAGGTCAAAGGCAGTAATTAAATGCCTTACCAACTTTGTTAAGTTTTTTGGTGTGATTCTACAATACCTGTACTCTTATCTTATGTATTTATTTGTTCTACAGCCTTGTGCTCGAGCTAATGGTTGCATTTTCGATCATCGTAAATTTCTCATAGCCTGTACAGATCATCGGCATCTCTTTCAACGACATGGTAATCAGCATTTGTTTCAGA
>JAYMTG010000282.1:0-13828 GCA_036897565.1 Pelargonium exstipulatum | reverse complement strand
TGGGTAATTTGGAGATGGGAGTGAAAGAAAAAGATGGGAAATTGCTAAGGTGCTGCATTTATACCCACGCTTGCATAAAAAAGAGAGCTCTTGATGATTAACCACCGCCACTGCTACTGTAAAATATTATAAACACCAGTCCCCAACCTCTCTTCACCACCTGTAATTTTCTTTCTTAATTTTCATTTTCCACTTTCATTTACTCTTCTTTGAATCTTTAAATTAGATTTTATACTTGTGAAATCTTGTTTAATTTGCTCAATAATTGTGATCAGAATTCACATCAGCCAAGCAACTTGACCAAATCATTATAAAGAGTTTATTTATTTATTTTTTTTTTGCTTTTTTAAGGACAACTTAAATATTGTTGCATAGTCCTTCCTTCAGAGTTCAGTGTATATTGGGGGCAGAGCTTATATTTGGTTTGGTCAAGAGACCCTAAAATCTAGGCCAGTTTTCACATTAATTATTTTGCTCATATATTGACTGGATCCGACCGGACCGGACTGGAAATCTCAAAATTTCTGAAACGAAGAAGAAATTAATTTAATTTGATCTGAGATACTAAATCGAATGAATATTGTGTATGAGAGTGTTTGTATTAGCTTCTAAGCACTAAACTTTTTCAAACTAGAGTATTATAAAAATCGAGTCAAAAGTCAAATTGGTTCGGTTCAATATTAAAACATTATTTGACATTTTGAAATTATTTACTTATAAGATGAAAAAATAAATTTTTGGTGCCCAACCTTTTATTTTACAACTTATAATAGCAAAAAATATATATAATTGATTAGACCGATTAAAAAACTTTTACTCCTACAGTTTCATGACGTATAGATATGAAAATATTTTCAAAATTAGAAACACGATAAAAAATGAACTAACAACTAACAAAGTGACGCCTCTCACGGAGGTGAGAAACACTGGCCTGCAAAGCGAATCTGCTGTCCCTCGCTTTAAAAAAAACATCAAAATTTAGAGCACATTTTAAATACTTTTTTTATTTGACAATAAGAATTGTAAATTGTCAAACAGTTTTATTAATTTTTCTAATAACTTTTGCTATGTTATTGATACAAGATTTAAAATTTAGTTGAATATAGGGAGCCTAGGGAACAAAATTGGATTGGGTTGAGACAATGAAAGTTGAGAGTAGTGATGCGATGGTCATATTGGTAGGTACGTATTAGATGTTAGGGATGGCTTCCCATAAAACTTGTAGTGACTATTGAGACAATACTCTTGTTTTCTTTCTTATCCCAAATGCTTATTTCAATTTCTCATTTCCTCCCCAAATATAGCATTATAGATCCACTACGTTTTTTTCTATATAAATAATGTTTTTTTGTAAACAAAGAAAAAGAAAAATGTCCAAAATAGTCACTAAACTGTCCAGTTCGTGCTATTTTGGTCTCTGAACTATCAAACATGTCATTTTAGTTCTAAAGATAGGCGAAAGAACCGTTATAGTCCAAACGTTTCCGAAAACCGAGCTATGTAAGGACATTCCAACAAAATCTCTAACGGAACAATTAAAATCTCATTAAAAAAAAAGCTTCTACAAATAATTTCAGAGCAAAAATGAGTTTCCAATAATAAGCTAAACTTTGGGCTCCAAAAGCAAACGTTGCTTAATTTTTATTGATCACGAACTATAAAACAGAACCAAAATCAATAAAATATCCAATAGAGAAGAGTTGTTAGATCACTAGTCTAGCACAAAATTGGACTACAACCTAGACAGAATGCAGAAGCAGAGCCTCCTCAGCACCAGATTTGAAGCTATTAACAACACAAATCCCAAATCCATATGTATCATCAACATATACTTGCATATTATTGAACATTCCGGATGCATCTCGCTCGCATTCTTTTCTACGTTAACCTCCATTTCTCTCTCAATGCCCCGCTTCGTGAACCCCTCGCTCTGTTGGTGACCCGGGAACGAAGGGAACAAAGCCTCTGCCACCAAACACTGGTCGCATGAAAGAATCATCAAACCTGCGCCAGTAGCGATGGACAGTATGCGTTGGAGTTGTCAGCAGTGCCCGTAGGCTGCTTGGGCGAATGGCATGGTCGCTAAGATCAGATCCATGCCCACTTCCAAGTAATGGTACGTTAACTGAGTCTGATTTTGGTGTGGACGGGTCAGACAGTAACATGCTCAAGGATCTTGATGACTGAGGTAGCAAGAGTCTTATAAGAGGTTTGGTCAGCAAACCAAACACCTGAAGGAAACCATATAAAGAAAGTCAATTGTATCATAGAAAAACACAGCTTATTGTATACAAAAAGTGGACATTTTCCATTGTCCCAAATGCATTTGTTGTAACAAACTCGAGGAATAGGGGTATATGTTATACGAGACTCCAGTTATTGTTCATTGGTTGTAGTTGGATACCCGAACAAGGCACATAAATCTGAACCTCATTTGCAAATCTAAATCTAAATCTTACCACTGAGCTGAAAAGAACAACGGTTATTGTGCTGGTGATCATGATAGCATTGCCTCGCAATTGAGTATGTCCTCCACTTGTGAACTGCATTATATAACATTAAATTAAATGAATAATACCATAAAAACCACCTTCGGAACCCATAAAATATGAGAAGGGGGGAGGGACAGAGTATGAAACTGGTAAGGAAACCGAGTGTTCACTTTGGATATTAGTTGATAATGTTGAGAGAAGAGTGATAGCATTTAGATTAATTTGAAGGGAATGGGAAGCACCTATTATATGAATCTTGCATTCCTGTTTTCAATAACCATTCCCATTCCCTCGAACGAGAAAAGGAATTTGATTCACGTTCAAAATGACTACATGACCCTAAACATAAGAAGTATTGCAAAGATGCATGGCGGAAGGCAAATAGTCTTCACCTATTTATTACCTTATTGTAGGCAAGTGCCATAGAAACAGCGCCTCTCATAAGACCGGCCCACCATATCACAACCTACAAAAGAAATTTTGTGAATATAATTTACAAAATCAACTTAATACAAATCAGCAAACATATAACACTACAGAAACACGATTACCTGCTCTTGCAAGCTAATTTTCTCATCCACAGTTTTCTTGGATAAGTTGGATATGAATGACAAAGGAAAGACAAAAGCAGCTCTTCCAGCCATCACCAAAGCTACAAGTATTGAACTCACAGCAACCGATGTCCCAGGGCTGCAAGAAGTAAAATCAAACGCAAATGTAAATAACATATGAATTTTAACCTGCCCAACTGTATTGACCTATGTATGAGAAATTCATAGACTAAACTTTAAAGAGGGTAATAATCAGCAAAAAATTAAGACATAATCTGCAAAGAGTAAAAAGAACAAACCTACTACTTGCGACTCTCCACTTGTCAATGTCCAGAGCATCCATACCAACGTAGAGGAAGATAAAAAGTTCAGCAACAAAAGACAATGTTGCAAAAGCATGCCTTTAATTTGAACAACAAAAATATCAGGCAACCAGTGCTTTAAAGATTGAAAGATATTGGCAATGGACCCAAAATACTGGATAAATTTCTTGGAGAAAACATACTTCGTAGTAATTCTTGAACTTTCAGTGACATTATGCCAGGTGTAATGAGACATCACAATTCCACAGAAAAACACTGTCAGAATGCCACTCAAATAGAATAGCTGCAGGACACAACATATAACCAACATCTTAGCAATCACAACTGGATTATAATGACAATAAGAAAATAGCACCCAAATATTGTCAATAAAGTTAAAAGAATTACTTCAGCCATTATATATGAAAGGTATGCCATGAGTATCATAAGAGCAACTTCACGGTCGGTAGAGTGCCTGAATCATGTCAGAAATAGAGTTGGCATTACCGTTTCTATTACTTTCCCATCAATGCAAGATCTATCCAAAAAGAGAGGAAAAAAAAACATCTCTGATAGATATATGTATAACATAGGGGAGAAAAATGCATGTGATGATATATGACGTGACAAAGTTTGAATCCTTTCACCATGTTATACCTGCCAAAATACAGCTTTTTGATTATGTAAGCACTGAGAAGCCCAGTCTGCAAGAAACACAAAACATACCATACAGAATGGATTACATTCCTGATTTACACTTATGTGTGAGCGCACACACACAAGAGAGAGAGAGAGAGAGAGAGAGAGACTTACAAACACTCCCAGAAGGGTGCTTGAAACAAATAGATAAAAGAAGTTGCCAATAAAATGTAAAGCAATTCTCATATCAATCATATCAATGTCAAAGCTTTGTAGTGCATTGAAAAGGACCACTGATGTAGCATCATTAACAACACCTTCACCAAAGACCAGACTGTATAGTAAAGGAGTCTCATCCTGGTTTAACACCTGCACCATCAGCGAGAACAAGTCTAGACAATGAGTATGATTTTCTCTTATTAGCTCGAAACTCTCCAGTAGCTTGAATATGTTACAATACCTGTAACGTGCAAACAGAGTCTGTTGCAGCAAATATTGCACCAATTGCTGGAAACGAAGGACAAATGATTAAGATAGCAAACATGACAATAATATTAATGGAAAAAAAGGTAGTAAAATTGATACCTAGAAAATCCCCTACATCCAGGGAACCAATATCCATTTCTTTGAAAAACTGTATACAACCTGCGCCAAGCATCATAATAACAGTTACAATCACTAATAAAAATATCACCTAGCCATTTTAAACCAAATATAAGTGTACTTGGCAATTATTGGCATCAAAATTTTCCGTCTTAAGCCGCTGTCTAAATCATGCAGAACAGCAAAAAGAAAGATATGGATTATTGAAGAAATCCTAGGAAGTGACTTAAAGATGGGAGATTTTCAAAACATACTAAGAAAAGAAAAAAGATACCAGAAGTTATATATTTATTTGTAGAATGGCTTTTAGGTACCACCTTTTCCTCATAACTACGACTTGGTTCATATTATAGCACCACCCATAAGGTAGAACCTAAGAAGAAAAGGTAGTACTTGGCCACCCTTAAGGGTATTTTGCCCTGGAAGTTTTTTTTTTTTTTTTCCTTCATTCTTGGAACGTTTTTCGAATTCTAAATTCTAACTTAAAACAAACTCAAGTATCCTAACTGCTGCTGACTTGTGTGGTTGTTTTCTGACTAAACAGGTGGCAAGTTAACAATTTAGCATGGGAATGTTTGTAAATATTCACATACGGTTTGCATTCTTACTACTGAAGATGAAATCAAAAGATTATAGTGAATATACAACACATACCTAATGATATAACGGCGCAGGATACCAATGTGCCAATAGCACCAAACATCATGATAGTAATAAAGTTACGAAAAAATTGCTTCTTTTTCACCTGAAATCTGAATAGAAAAATAGATAGAGAGATCAGGATTGAACAACAAGAGGCTTTTGAAAGTAAACGACTGAAGATCCGAATACATTAATAACACAAAACTCATCAAACTTATAATAATGAGAAACATCACAATCCAAGAGAGAACAAATATGATTCTCTGCTCCTAGGCAAAATATGACAGTCAATTCCCACAGAGAGGAAGCTCAAGGTCTGAAAAGAAGGAAGATACAGCACATGCATTAATATTCTACATAGATTCTCAAAAAGGTAAATAATGGACTTTACTTCCTTGAAACTTTACCTTCTCAAGATCACTTAACTTCCTTGAAACTTTACCTTCTCAAGATCACTTATTTAAAACAAAATATGAACAATTATGAAGAACTTAGATACAGAGTTGGACAATACTGAAATGCCCACTCTTGAAATTATATTTTATCAGCTCACCCTCATTTAGCTTAGTAGTTGGGTTTCATTCATATGAACAAAATCTGTCCCACATATAAATTCTACCTAAGAAAAGTGACATTATAGAGTTTCGTAAATTATTGGCTGTAGACAGTGCACCATTTTTGTAAGATGCATTACAGCTGAACCTATGGACTCCATAAATATAAAAGCAGTCGTAACTAATCAAGATAGCAAAGCTAACTGACACCTCTTATTGGAAACTTTAATCCAGATATCCATACAAGGAATTTGAAACCCATTATTTCCTGTGGATTACATATCTGAGGCAGTAACTATCCGCAACAAATTGTTTGTCTGTAATATATTCTGTTTCATTGATCTATTTCCAGTACTCACTACACTCAGTTCTAGCTTCTAGTATGTGGATGGAATTGTTTTAACACACACCAAAAAGAATACTATTAGCAGTGAACTTTTGGCTGAAATTACAGTATAATAAAACATAAGGATCTCTCATCTCCCTTCTCGTCTCTTTGTTCAACAAATAAATCAATTTGAATGACTATCACACATAATAATTCACTGTAATCCCAGAATATTTGTACTCTGTTTTTACAAACATAATACAACAAGTCACTTATTGCACCAGACTATGGAGTCTTTCCAAACATTATTTGTCTCAAGGCCTAGTATAGCAGGCCCACACAAAAAATAAAAAATCAGACACAGAGGTCAACACATATAGAAACATTCTATAGTTTCCTTCCAAGCATGTATTTGATCCCTAGTCCTGCTACTGATCTATGAGAACTAAACCTAAGCAAGCTGAAAAAGGGAACAATTTTTTAAAACACAATTATAGCTGAAATTGGCATGATGAGGAATATAAAAAGGCAGCCTACAGTAATGTCATAATGTGTGACAAATATCAGTCTATCACAGTACAAAATAACATTGCAAAATAATATTTCTCTCTTCATTAAACCAACAAGATTGGCGGATAATAACTTACCCAGCATTAAATATAATTGGTGGCAGAAGATATATAAAGAAAAGGTCTTCACTAAAGACTAGAAGATGTGAACTTTTTCCATTACTAACCAGCAATATAATAATTCCAGTACATACACCCTGCAGACAGTTCAGATAGAAACAATTAGAATCCAGTGCATATATGCACCTGGGTGAATGGAGTCAATAATTCCTTGAATGTCCAATAACTAAACCTTCATTTATTTAACCATGCACCGACCGAAAGAACAAGTTTTTTTTTCTTCTTTTCTTTCTGAAACAATACAAATACACAAGTAAAAGCTAATACTCAGACTTCTAGATCATTTCATCGTTTTTTTGTTAGCCACCCAAATTTTCTGGATCAAGTAAACTTCTGCAAGAGGAAAAGGAAAGCTCACAATAATTAGCGCAGTGATCGACTCATTCATCCACCGATTCTCCTCCAGGAGATGACCAATCACAATGCAAGCACATAGCAAAGCCACGAATAAATTCATGGACACTACAGAAGCATGATCTGAAGTGGATAAATTTTGCATTTTTGACACCAAATCACCAACTACCGCAGCCATGGCGTCCACCTCTCTATGGAAACAGACAATTTAAAATAATATAATCCGGCCCCTGATCTTCAACTTGATTCAATGATAAATCCAGTTCTACTCAAACCATATACATAACACAAAACAAGTCAAATTATCTCTCCAGACTGCCCATAAAGCCTCCCCCCAAATCTCACGTACACCAGCTCTGCACTGAAATCAAATAAGCAACTCCAATGTCATGATACTGAAATCCGAAACATCGAAACCAAATTTAAATGATCATTCATTTCAATTCAATCTTACCATTTCAGGAATAAAAATAAAAAGAGCAAAAACAGAACCCAAAAGAGTTTCTAAAAGTTAAAGGTGGTGCTTACTAGAGTGCATTGGAGGCGACACAGAGGCTGTCCTTCTCCTAATGTGCGGCGAGACCATTGGATTTTACTGAAATGATCGAATCAGTATCATTTGCAAACACAATCTGAGCAAATTTGAGAGAGAGAGAAAACGAGGAGTTCTAAATAGAGTTAAAAGGAAAAATGAAGAGTTCCGGAAAGGTCGAGAAAATGGAAGGTGTGGCGTGAAATACAGAGAGAGAGAAGCGCGAGTTACGCGGAGAAGCAAAGCAAGCACTGACTGAGAATGAGAGAGAGAGAGAGAGAGAGAGAGAGAGAGAGAGAGAGAGCGCCAAATGGAAGACGAAGGAAGGATCTAGCTATGGCTCTTCTTCAGCGCTAATTGTTGCTATTATTTAGTGTCTATTTATAATATGGTTACCAATTACCGGTAATTCAGACGACGTCGTATGCAAAATAAAAAGGTAGTCTACTTTTAGTATTCAAATCACTTCTTTAGTTTAGGCTGCTATGTCATTATTATTTGGTAAAAGCCTTATTGGTTCTTAACATAGTTACGAAACTTTCAAATATGCACTAAATTGGTCATTGCCATTAGTTTATATTATTTTTTCCGTAAATGATCTGACGTGGAATCTAAACTATTCATTTATTTTGTTAACGTGACGGTCCGACTATATTAAACGATTCAGTTACCAGAACCATCAACATTATCGCCAAAGACTATACTAGAAACGGATTTAAAACCTATCTTTAAGAGATTAAACAATATTGAACGGTGATTTTTTTGGATAGTGTACGTATTGACTATTATTGAAAAAAGTGATGCATGAGACACTTGATTCTTAAGTAGAGTTAGTAATCTTTTTTGTTTTGTTATCTTGTTTCCTTGTCAACCCAAAATAATAATAATAAATAAATACTTGGTTAGATCCTAGTGGATGAGCCAAAACATTAGGAGAGAACTTTAGGAGAAAAATGAGAGAATCCGTGTAGCTTACTTGTAGTTGTGAAAGTAGAAGTATTATTAAAGTTAGAGAGGAAGAGAAAGAGAAATGTAACTGCATTTCCGTGAGTGACATCCACAGCCACCAACATTATGTCATATGTTGCATTTCAATAACGATGTATTATTGTTCACGAGTATTCTATTTATTTATAACCCGTCATTTTCTATGACATACATTATTATGATGCGTCAAATCATTCAAAATATATGACAACTTTTCGCAAGTTCATTGAACAAGTACGAGATTTTAATTAACATACACATGTGTAATGAATAAAAATATAATTGGAAATTTATAATCATTAGTAAAACAATAGTTATCCAATTCACTCCATTAAATGCAACATTAAATCTGTATAAATATTAAGAAATAGTTATTGCTAACAACTCATAATCTCTAGTTTACTCAAAGTCAGATTGTGTACAACTCATTAATTAATTACAGTGGAATGGAGCATGTGGTAAACTTGCATACCACTTCACAGTTCACGTGTACATCAATCACCACTACTGGACTCACAACTCACTTGAGGTTGCAACATGTCTCACAACAAAATGCGAACAGGACGTGAAAACGTTCGTGTTGTGTCCTTGTTGGAAGACCAAACATGTTTAGTAATAATGTCGTGTTCATGTTGGATCAACAAAATACACACTTAAAGACTAATTGTAAATTAATCACAACAATGTGTCAAAACATGTGGGCGGTTTGGTGTTAAACATGTTAGATCTATCGTGGAGAATGTGCTAAGACATGTTTGTGTCAATCATGTCGTGTTGTGTCAGCAACACCTATTTAGTTATCAAGTTTGCGTTGAGTCACACAATGCAATACACAAATAACCATCAGCACGAATGGGTAGCTCTACACCTAAACCTTCCAACACTCTCTCTTACACAATCTCACACCACTAAACTATCATATCTAGCCTTTTCAGCAACACTTCACACCAATCTCCATCACATTTCACAGTTTCATACAAATCCCATAATACATTCCAAGTGCGACTCATGAAAAATGTTGACAACATGTACAAATGCACAACTTGATTTGCATCGAGAAACAACAGATATTTAAGTTGCATAATAACGAATCCCTCTTTATCACTCAACATAGTCCAAATTCCAAATTTAGTTCAAAACCATTATCTGAATTAGAGGAATGAAAATATAATGATGTTTGAACTATAACGGCTAGTGTTTTATGGTCATGGTTAAGCCAGCTGGGCAAGATTCATGAAAATCAATCACAAAAACAAAGCAGAAATGGGAAGACTAATTATCCATTGTCATGATCCAATCAAGCCTATTAGCAAATCCAATATTCACTAAATACCCAGCACACTAAACAAGAGCTAATACATTAATGTTTAGAATAAAGTAGAAGATTTCTACATGCCAATATATCATTTAACCAAAATTGATAACATTAACTCAAATAAACTGAATTACCATACCGAGAATGGATTTCACTAAGCCAAGAAAAGCAAAAGAAAAAGCCATGAAACAGTAATAGTTTAAGACATAGCAAGGAGTTGCTGAGGCAGAGGCACCTTTCAGATAATCATTTCTTCTTGCCACCCTTTGCAGCATCACCAGCTTTTGTCTGCAGAAATAATGATAGAAAGTGAAGAAAATGTCAGCCATCTAATGTGAATGCTGTTGCGTAAAACAGAACAATGTTTTTAAGAGGCCCAAAGATAGATATGTTTTTAAGAGGCCCAAAGATAGATACAATGAAAGATGATAGCATATGTTCAAACCTTCTTAACACCGCGAATCTTCTTCGCTCTGTTCTTCCTCTCCTTCAATTGCTTCCTTGACTTCTCAATCTTCGTATCCAAGCCATTCTGCACCAGATGCAACTTTCAGTTAGTTAAGAGTATAACATGTCACTAATATAATTGACATCCATGTTATCATTAAAAAGAATTGCCATTTCACCAACAACAAGCCTGACTACAAAATAACCTGGTTCACATGGTGAAACTATGCTGACAAATCCTCAACTCAACATGCATTTTCTATTGCCTTGTACAAAATTGAAAGTTTTAACTCCAAATGATGTGTTAATATAACCACTACCAAAGAGGTAGTGACCTAAGACATGTAGCAGAGATAGCATACTCACAAGTCTCCAATAGAAGGAATGCAACACATGAGCTAATAATATTTAAAATATCTAAATCCATGTCCAAAAATAATAGATGGTACTTGACAGAATTGTTCTAAACTTAAATTCGGAAGGCAGTTGAAGGCATTATACAAACAAGGTAAAAGGAACAATAATAAGGAATTACGTCCGAGTACATTCTAAGAAGCCATCAAAGGCACACCAATTACAAAATGCAGTTGCAAGAACTATAAGACATAGATGAAGATCAAGAGATATGAAGGTGGGGCAGTAGGTCACAACTCAAAACAACATATATTTTGTGGTATCGTTCAAATACGCATATATGCCACAACATTAGTGCAGCCCATGAGGCTCCAATAAGAGATAATGTAACGCATAAACTTACCCTGACAAGCCTGTACTTGGGCTCATACTTCTTCGCATTCTCAACAGAATCATAAATCAACCCGAAACCAGTGGATTTCCCACCTCCAAAATGGGTACGGAACTTGAAGACAAAGATGGCATTTGGGTCTTTCACCTCATACATCCTCGCCAATTTCTCCTTCAACTCAGCCTGCAATATAAACCAAAACGAAGACCAGCATTCAATAAAGAAACAAGCCGTTAACAATCAACAGAGACTTCACAGCTCAATAAAACACCAGCAACAGCATAGTACTAAAATAAAAAAATAAACCTTGGAAACATTGGCTCTTCCTGGGTGCAAAACATCAATAACCTAAACCAAAACCCAAACGAATCAGAAAAGGATAGATACATAGCATCATAGAGATGATGATCAAAACTTGTTTACTCTGACCAAATTTATTTTCTCAGTAACTAAACAATAATATTCCTTTCCAATAATCCAAACTCAGACACATATAAGATGGTGCGATGAAAATGAAACTAACAAATTGTTTCCGAGAGAGAAGACGGTTGGTCATGAACTTCCTTGTGCGGATAGTGACTGCCTTGTCGGCCATGGTTCTTCAATTTACCTTCAAATTCGAATAATACAAAATAACCAAATTTAATCACAATGTGAAGAAGTACAGTTGCAGAAGAAGAAGAAGAAGAAGAAGTACAGTTGCAGAAGAAAATAAGAATTAGATAGCTTCCAGCTTACTGAGAAGAGTGAGTCTAGTCTGGTCTGGTCTGGTCTGGCTCGGCGGCAACTGTGTCTCGGCTGGAGGATCTGTCGTGTTCGTTGCTACTGGTGATGGAAGAGAAGGTTTTTTAGGGTTTATGGTTAAGACATGGGCCGGACTTCATTTTCAAAATCGTAACCTATTTTTTTGTTGTGGCCCAAACTATTTAAAAAAAAGATGTGATCAACCTTACCTAATGTAATAGTTTCGATGCTCAAATTTTAATTTGGGAATCGACGAATAATAACTCAACATGTGGCGCTCGATCGCTACGCCAACGCCATCTTGTGGGACCAACCATCTCGGCAACAGAGGATATCCTGAAAATCCCAAGAAATGTGTGAGAGGAGTCTCCCTCGCTCGATCAAGAGGCAAGTTCAAGCGGACGTGTAGGGATAACACAACAACTCCTCTAATTGTGGTGTATGTTGAAAAACAGTCGGTATTGCTCAATAGAGCCACCGAATGCCAGCCTACTCGCCCCAAACAAATTTTCAACTCATTCACCAAAGTAACGTAAGGCTCCCTACTTAAGTTTCACAAAGAAGTTAGTTGATACGATTTGAGTGGATATCGTGTATGCATATTTTATTATGTACTCAACTTTCTAAAAAGAAAAAGAATTTTCTCCTTGAGCCACTTACCCCGAGATTAATGTCTGAATTTAGTACTCACAAAAGTTCCTAGGGGTTTACCCAAAGGTAGCGGCACAGGTTGCGTGAATGGGAAGACCATTTGCGTTCAATTCCCGCTTAGCACACTCATGGGAAGAGGTGAAAACTTTACCTGTGAACAAACTTCGAATGAGAATTAATCTAAGTGTGCTAAAACGGCTTAACAGACTCTCTTAGAAACTCAATCTCATCTAATTCTTTAATTCTAGTTATTATGATAAATCATCTTGATCTAAGAAATGCATTCTAGAAGCCAAGCTAAAATAATATCCAAGTAAAATTAAACATTGAAATACAACTTTTAACATTCAAAAATCATCCATAAAATATGAACACAAGACTGAATGTAGCAAAACCCATTTTCTTTGACAACATCAACATAAGTTTTTATGGAAAAGCCTTCCATTTACAACACTGGGTTGAACCTATTACAATCTCTGAAAACTGTGCTACCCACAAAAAAATAAATATCCTTTGAAAGTATTGCCTCCTTTTACCTTTGTATACAGTAAAAAAGATGTCTATTCTTTCGGATTTGAAGTTCATTTCTGTACAAATCGTCCACAATCATAAGCATCCTTCACAAAATGGCCGCTAATCCTATAGCATCTGCCTCGTCAACTCTGGTTTCTGGAGGATTTACTGAAGCTCGAGGCCTTACTGAAAGCAGTTGCACAAACACGATAGTTAATGTTAATGATTCACCGTATTATTCTATAAAAAATGTTGGGGAAGAGGAGGGATTAAATGATGTTGCTGACTTACATGAAACATTTGTAATCACATTGACGCTTTTCTGAGCCACGAGTGCTTTTAACTTGTTTCCGGTAGCTAATAAGAGAAAGCTCTTCATATGCTGCTTTTGTTCTTTAGGACTAGATGTCTTCATTAGTGCTTCCTCAAAAGCCATTAAATCTTGATGTGTAATGCATGGTAGAGATAGCATAACCTGAATATGCAGGAAATAAATCCAAACACTAACATTTAGTACTGCTTTTAAACAATATGGTACACACCTAAAAACACGCAAGAGTGAAAAATGATGGGTAACCTGTCTGGGAGCAGGATCTCTATCGCTGAGGTACATGAATATTTCCCGACAAAGGCCAACAAGATCACCACTGACAAAAGCATTTGACTCGAGTGTTAAAGCTTCAATAGTTGCAGAAAATAGATCTTTAGAAACAAATTGACACAGTTCCGAATTATTTGTG
>JAYMTG010000281.1:0-13831 GCA_036897565.1 Pelargonium exstipulatum | reverse complement strand
GACACCAACATTGGTGCTCTCTACAGAAACCATAGCCAGGAAAGGCAAAACATCCTTGTAGCAGCATCTCCTCATTTCCATCTCTGTCTCTCCAGCTCTCTCTCTTTCTTGACCTTGTTGGTGTAGCTTCAAAGTCTATATATATACTAGACCGCTAATGATTGATTGATGAGCATCTCAAAGTCAGTAGATTAAATGATATAAAAAAAATTATCCATTACAGTTCTCATAGACAGTTGTACTTAATTTGGAATTATTTGCCAAAATATAGTACATACTCTTTGCCTCTCTGCCTCTCGGGTCTGGTACAGATTAAATTGACCTCATTTCATGTTTATTCCAGTGGACTTTCTGTAAAGAAAAGAAAAACTAAAAAAGTCAACTTATAGCTCAATTGATTCCTTGTGTACCTTCAAAACTTGCACTTCTCATTAGCTGACTTTGCTAACTCATTCCGGCGATATGTCACTGTCTAATTTTGCCTGCCACGACGTTCCTTGCAGCATAAAACGCAAACGAGAGCTCCAATCAAACTGGAGAAATATTATATTGAATCTTGATTAATAATTAGAGAATAGAAAACAAGAGTGTCGGTCGTAAGATTCTTGTTGACTCAGCCTCCTGCACAAAAGTCGTTTGAAGTTACACATAACAGTCCTAACAAGCATAAATTATCTGCTGATGAAACCAGGATAGCATTTTTAGGATTTTCCTGCAAATATGAGGGGTTTCAGTTTCACCAAGAAACATCAACTCCATGACCACTTGCTTGAAGTCATTTTCATTTTCTAATTTACAAAAATGGGGTCTTTAATTCCCTCTCAGTGTTCAAGTCTCTTTCTATGGCCTACCTATACATCGATCACATCATGAACCCAACACATTATTGCTCTATATGGCTCCAATCCAATCAGAATTGCAAATTTTATAATTTAATCCTGGTTACACGTTTATTCCCAAGGATATTATATATTTACACAAACAAAAAAAAGGTCTCACCTACTACAAGATTCTCACTGACTCAGCCTTCCATTGTTTATGTCTTTCCAAGTAGACATTACTGCTTAGAAGCAAAATTTGACGGTAACTTTAACATATACTTTAAAAATATAGATAAGTTAGTTAGGGTTGGACATTATCCGTTATACCTGCTCTTGTTGTAACAAACAAAAATTTGATCGAATCGGGATAGTATTTTTAACCTCCCGCGAGCACTGCAACAGCAGTCACAGAGACTTCTTGTTTGAGAATATGCATACAGAACACAGTCCCTGCTACTGGCTGCACTGAAGGCAAAACTGGGAACCACAGGCTAGCTTGTTATAATTGCAATAAACAAAATCACAGAAGGGGTTTATCACAGTGATCTTGAGGTCTCAAAATCAAGAAACAAAAGAGTTGATATTTGGGTGGGATTGAATTTTGTCCTCCCAATTTGGTTTTAATCCCTCATCACATGTGCATGTGATTTGTTCTGCAAATTTGGTACAACTTCTTTACAATATGTGCAGTCAAGGCTTGAAGTTTCCAGATATAATTACAATTACATCCCTTGGTTGTGCCACACGACAAAACAATGGAAATACATAACCTTGAGGCTTGCAGACGAGTCTGCAATCACAAGAGCTCTAGCCAAGGTTGTCTTGGATACATTATTTCAACAGTCTAATTGGAGATTCGCCGCAGATGTATGTGTGGTACCTAATGGTACCAAGGCCATGTTCCTCATCCATCTCTTCTTCTTTAGCTTTTCCCCATAGCACAGCATAAAACCCGAGTAATATTGTTACTACACCCACAACACTGCAATATGATAACAATGGAAGATAACAATGGAAGATCGCAAATCAGGCTTCCTTTTCTTGAGCAATTATAGAATCCAAAAACACGGGAAAATCAAAAATGTAAGAAGAGACGAAGACTGAATACCTGCCAAGGTATAGAGCATCGCCAAGGAACATGACACCCAAAACAGCAGCAATAGCTAGTGGCTTGAAACTTGATATATAGACAGTCCCTTTCAAGTGCAGACCCCACGAATGAACCACAGTGCTAAAGGACGATCCAAAACATCTCTGAACATACCATTATATGTAGCTCATTTCGTTCATATTAATTAAATGTGGGACATGATACATTAGTGCCGATTGGTCTTACACTACTAAAATGTGGACCTTGTTAATAGGATTTCACTTACACCATTGTATGTGCTTATTTCTTTGAAGAATCATTGAAAGAACAAGGCATTCTCAGTATAGAATTATATGTCTGATCATGATACGATTTCATGGTCTGCAACCAGCTTATGACTTCGAGGGGAGCATAGAATTCTATACTGAGATCGCCCTGTTCTTTCAATGATCCTGCAAAACTTTCTTCTGATCTTATTGAACTTTCATATCCATTAGTGTTTCAAACCAACAATACAAAACTTTCCTTTTCTCCTCCTTTTTGCTTTACCAAAGTGTGGCCTCCAACAGTTTAGATTGATCCAAGATGGAACAAGGGTTGGTGTCAAGTCTTTTTCTTTGGACTAACTATCTCCATACCACATCATCAATTACAAGACCAACCACAATTATTTCTCCAACAAATATTAAATTGAACCTTTATTACTGGCTAAATCCCAGTCCCCACAATTGACTAAACTGAAGACAAAACTGATCATCATAATCTTATTAATATTCCAACAAACATAACAAATATCATGATGTCTCATATTCAACAATTATGTTGGTTTGTCTTCTAAGGTAAAGACTATTATGGTGAAATTCAAGTTTGACCTTCCAAATTGGTGTGTTTTATTCTGCAAATTTGACCTTCAGCCTTGGATAATAGATTCACTTTGTTGTGTTGTGACATTTAAAATAATTGTTTTCCAATAATGGAAACAACCACATTTCAACTTCATAGCTTTATTACAACAAAGGATTCTTGGAACTAGATGAGACAGGTTCTCATTATAGGAGTAAATGTTTTACCATTTTGTTTGGTAATCCAGAATCCATGTAAATTTAGCTGGACATATGACAAAGGTTTGTCCAACAAACTTATCCAGTCAAAGATGATAATTCATTGATATTCATAAGAATAGCACAATATAGAAGCAAATGAAATTAGTTCAAACCTACTGTTGCTTACTGAATGATATAACATTGATGGGAGCCTTCAACATGCAACAAGGTTGATGTTGACAGAATTGAAATGCTGCTGGCTTCCTTCATTTGCAAATATTCACATCTACATTTTGGCTTTGCAACAAAGGAGTCTTGGACTCGGATGAGGAGGATCTTCCTGTACCAACTCCATGTTCCTCACTCGAATCTTCTTCTTTCGCTTTTCCCCAAATGACAGCATAAAATCCAACTGACAGAATTATTGCTCCCAAAACACTACAATTTTAACGAGACAAAAGCGAGTAAAAAAGAATGAACTTTAAGAAATATTCAGCCAAAATATGGAAAAATCAATGTGGAGTAAGAAATTAAAAATTGGCTTGTTATCCCTGCCAATGGTGAGAGCATCCCCAAGGAACATGATACCCATACCAGCTGCAATAGCAATTGACAATGGCCTGAAAATCGCTACATAGACTGGCCCTTTCAAGCGCATGCCCCATGAATGAACTACGGTACAGAATGGCCCAAAAGTTCCCTGAAGCAGAAACATAGATATTATTCCACAACTAGACTTGCGATATCACATCTCTATCATGTGCTACATATAAATTTCATGTTTGTGTAACAGTATCTTACTGAGTATACAATGGCGACTGTTGCTATATCATATCTTAATCTCAAAAAACTCAGGTTACTTTCTGATATATAGCATACTGGTGCTGCTATAATGGCCACACCCAAGTTGTACAAGAAGACTACAATTAGCTCTACCGGGTACATCTTTATAACTTGTGCCTATAAAAACATGTAGATATATCAGAAATATGTGGAGGATGTGTTTTGTTTAATGTATATGTTTTCAAAGGAAAATACCTGAAAGATGTACCAGAAGGAAAGCATAAAATACTGGATAGCAAGTAAGAGACCGCCAATGACCCATTGGGTCTGCAATGAACCCAGAGGCTGATGAAATGATATGAAGGGAGTTGGAGATGTTGAAGATAAAATTGTTGGACCTTTGTATAGAACCACTATCAATGCACCTAGTATTGACACTATGGTGCCCAATATTTTAGCACGAGTTCTCCACTTTCTCAGGTTTAGCTTTTCCATCCTTTATTAGGCCAGACGCAACCAGAAAAATAGAGTTAAAACTTGCAGATGATTAGCCATGAAAGTTAGCATTGAAGAAGAGGAAGACAGAACCTGAAGATGACAGCAAGTATGAAGATAAAAGCAGCTGAGAGGTTGCTAATGACTGAAGAAAGTGTGGGAGAACTGTATTCTATGCCCTTAAATCCAATCATTCTAGCGGATAACCTGCTCACCCAAAGATGGTTAATAAATATTCTTCTATTGGATATACTTTGTCAATGTTTATCTTGAATCCAATCAGATGAGGAAAGTATAATCAATTTATTTGTGTACCCAAGCATTCCAAGAAGGAAGATTCTGCAGATGATAGAGAATGTTAATGGAGGCAGCACTGTTTTCCTGCAAATACACATCAGTTTCAGGTAGAGCAAAAGTAACGAATCTGTACATCTGTTGTAGCTACTGCACAACTAGATGATAAAAGATTCACAAACATACCTGTGAAAGATGAAGGACAAAGAGAAGAGAACAAGACTACCAATCGCATAAGTGTAGAAGATGAATGCATAGTAGTTCATCCCGTTCAAAGTTGCTGCTTTAAATAGCGTGTTTAATCCTACAGTGGTGCATTCTGCAGTAACCATGCCCATGAATGGCCCAACTTCCTTGTACCAGTATCCACTTGTCATTTCTCTTTCGAGCACGGTTTCTCTCTTTCTTGTTTATATATTTTCTACTGTTCCCAAAATACGATTTATCGTATGAAGAGCATACCAAAGTCAGTAGATATAACAAATATATAAGATTCCCCTTCAGTCATCCTCTACTTAATTTGGAATTTTCCAAAAGATTGTACATTTATTTCAGTGATTATGTGAAATACAACAAAACAATTATAAATATATGGTAGGGACCTGAAGCATACAACTCTGAGCTAAGAATTCTCTGTGTTTTTAAAACAAGCTGACAAACTTTCTTCTACTTCACCTTAGCTAACTTCACTAAACTCTGAAGATATTGTTTTTACATTTGTCATATGCTTTGAAAGTAATCCTGACAATTTGATTTGATTCTTCTCTCTCCTTTTTTTTTTATCTCCTTTTATCACGGGCTTGGCAGGAGAGGAGTCTTTTGGGTGGATGGTTCCAAGATCCGAGACTTTCCTGTCATAATGTATCTTTCTTTTGCCTGCCCCCACATGACAGCATAAAATCCAAGAGTAATTACAAGTGCTCCGATCAAACTGCAGGAATATTATGTACAATCTCCATTATTATTGCATAGCTCCACGGAATAATAAATAGATAAAAACAAGAATTGGTGATTGAGAATGTGAGTCTCGTTAACAAAGCATCAACTGACAACTTGTTGGATGCAAAATCTGATGAAACCAGGATAGCATGTTTAGAATTTACCTGCCAACATGAGGGGTTTCACCGAGAAAAATCACTCCCATGACCACTGCAATGGCAGTCCCCAAAGGCTTGAAAAGGGCTACAAAAACAGGCCCCTTCTTCTCCAGACACCATGGGAAAATGCTGTTGCGGAACACAGTCCCACAAATTGCCTGAATTCAAGGCAAAATTAGACACTCTCAAATTGCTATTGGTCCAAAAAAAAATGGTTGTTATAGATGCTTCGAGTTCAAATAAAATGTGTGATGGAGTCCATCACGAAAATCATACCGCGTAGAGAACAGCAGTCAGCTCAATGCCCGGATGCAGTGTCCAAGCGCTCAAGTTACTTTCTACAACTAGAGAGATGACCGCACATTGGATGGTCCCAAACAAGCAGGTGAAAAATATCAGTGTCATTTTCTCTGGGTACTCTTTGACAACAACAGCCTAAAAATATGCTTCAAGATTAGTTTCCCTCAGAAGACCTTCAGCTAGTTTTCAAATGAAAAAAAACCCAAACTTAAGAGCAGGAACCGGAAGTGTGTATCAGTAGGTGAATTACCTGAGCAACATTCCAGGTTGAAGACGAGAGACAAGTGATTGACAGGAGAAGACCTCCAAGAACCCAGTTAGATTTTTGATCGAGAGAAAGCTGAAGAGGTGAGCTAGTTGGTGATGAAACTGTTAAAATGGGGGGTCCTTTGTAAAATGTCACTATGAATGCCCCTGATATTGACACTAAGGTGCCTATGACTTTGGCCAGATTGGTTGAGCTTCTCAGAGTCACTTTGTCCATCCTAGAAATTCAAAGAGATTCTATGAAAAAACAAAAAGTCTGAAAATGAAAATTTTACTCAGCATCAGCACACATCCTATAAATTTACAGTTTTTATGAAGAAAACAGAAAAAAAAAAGAGTGAGCATGTGAATGTTACTGGGCGTTAAAAGACGTCAGTAAATAACAATTTCATGCATTTAAACAACAGTCTAACTCTGAAGGGGTTCGTTCGTTAAAATTTTGGCAAAAAGTTATATGAAATGGTAGCTTATTTGAGGAAAGACAATTTTTGTTTAATATCTTTCTAATTTTTTGAGAAATTTACCTGAAAATAGCCAAGGGAATGGCCCTTCAGGTTTTGTGTAAAAGGGAATATTTATAAATAATTGAAAAGAACCATGAGAAGTCTTATAATTAATTAATTAATTAATATATAATCTGGCCATTAAAGTCGAGAGCATATATATCAGCAAAAGCATCATCATGCAGAAACTATGTTTGCTAGCATATAAATGCTACGGCTTCAATCCAAATTAATTAAATAAAATATCATAGATTCCACCACCACTCCATCATCAATGGTCCTACCTGAAAATGACTGCAAGCAAGAAAGTAAACCCAGGAATTAGGTTTCCCAAAGCCGCTGCCAGAGTTGGGGAGCTGTATCTGAGACCCAAATTCGAAAAAATCTGCACCAAACAGATCCTGTAATACATAGTCAATACATCAGCACAATGAAATATCCCAAGTTGCAGATATGATCAGATGAACTTAAGTCACAGTGAGTGGGCTGTATTACCCGAGTAGGCCGAGGATGAAGAATCTACCAAGAAGAGAGAGAGTGAGAGGAGGCCCTGTACTTCTGCAGGTAAGCAACAAGAATTAGATAAAGTAGCTAATTATAATTTCAAGAAAAGCAAAAAAATCTGCAAGAAGAAGAAGAAACCTGCATCTGTGGAAGATGAAGAAAGGGAAGAGAATGAAGGTGCCAAGGGCATTATAGTAAACACAATAAACCAAGCTGCTCATGCCACTTGTCATGGCTGCTTTACTTAGTGTCACCATACCAATCTCACCAATCTCCAGTGTTACCATAACTGCAAAGGGCAGTGCACCCATCAAAAACTCCATCCCAGTCCTCTTTCTTTCTATCTGAACTTTCAAGATTTGATGCAGGTGAGAGACTTGAGAGAAGTTTGCTTCAGCCAGTAAATAGACAATTCTACAATCAGTGGAAGCAGTAAAATCATATGTGATTTGTCAACTTCTTGGCTTTTGGGTAGATGAA
This sequence comes from Pelargonium exstipulatum, assembly GCA_036897565.1. Lineage (NCBI taxonomy): Eukaryota > Viridiplantae > Streptophyta > Magnoliopsida > Geraniales > Geraniaceae > Pelargonium > Pelargonium exstipulatum. The sequence goes on along the minus strand of JAYMTG010000281.1, from coordinate 6,154 downwards.
ATGAAATACATGAGGATGTTTCTGTCTTGTTTATTTATCTTTACTGATGTTGACAGATAGGCAATTGAGCAGTAGTCACATGGTTGAGAAGAGGTGATATTTCAAGTTACCTTCCAGTTGTTGAACTTCTGGATCTGCCAAAAAAATATCACACTTTTCTACCAATATCAAGAGCTTCCCATCACATAACATTTCTATTACTCTATCCAATAACCAAGTAACCAACTGATTAATATGCATCAGTGAGTGTTACCAATTTGCTTCTACATTAATGATATGCTAGCACAAAGTTGAATTTCATTTCATGGTTCACATCAGATAGTTACATTACATAGATAAGGTTCAAGGCTTGAGTGGAAGAATAGCAAGTGTCCGGTACAGACAACATGAGACTATGGATAACGATAGATGTATTATTTACCTGAACACTGCTCCACGTCGAAACCCAATGATAAATTAACAAAGCAAATACATATTATTAATTACCTCATCTGTTCTTGCCAAGCATCAAGGATATGTAGAAAAGAGGAATATTACACCAAAACTCCAGCTGCCCTCTTTATCTAATTGCATATCTACAAATACATATTTTTCCACTCAGGAAATGGAAGGGAAAAGTGTACACAAAATCATCATATATCATATGGTATAACAGTATTCATCCCTTCCTACGCTTTCTTCTCAGAGAAGGCATAGCTCTAAGAACTCCAGCAGATATAGTCTCAGAATCATCTTTGGCATTCTCCTGAAGCACACTTACATTGGGAGTATCATCCTTACTCGAAGCAGTTGGATGATCCAAATTATAATCAGTATCGACCGCATATAGCCTGCTTCCATCCTGATGTACAAGAATTACTCTCTTGGGACTGGAAAGTGGTCGCACTGAAGGAACATCTTGGTTAGCTGCATCTATGATACCGGAACAATGGCTATGGTCAGCATTTGCTCCACTGGTAATAGTATCTGGGATATTGGCAGCATCTTGAACCTCATCTGTTTCATCGTCATCCATGCAAAAGCCACCTCCCATCTTAAGGTAATCCCTTGATAATTCGCCCTCAAAAGAAAGGCCATCATTTGGGCTAACACCTGGGTCACCACCGACTTCACCTTCATCCATACAAAATCCACCTCCTATTTCAGGGTCATCTCTGCATGGTTCCTCCTGATGTGAAGAATCACCCACGTTATGTTGTTCCTTTTCATCCGAATGAGCAGCATCTCCACGTGCGGCCTCCGACAAAGATGATTCTCCAGTGACAACTTTGTTAGAGCTTTTCATATTGCTAAAATCAGATAACTTGTACATGTTATCATCATCGGCGTCATTCACAACGTAACTCACTGGCTTCCGAGAACGTCCTGACTGCAAAATGAAACCCGTATAAGGGATAAGAAACTCAAAGGGAAACGAATAGTTAACTTTTCAGAAAAGAAAAAGGTTCCAAACTTGGCATTATCAGAAAAAAGCTGATTTATATCCATCAATTCTGTAAATAGCAGTTATCATTTTACAAGCTCTGGCACTCCCAATCCCAAATAATATTTGAAGGCCAGAGAAATCAAAATTATCATCTTAAAATGGGCTACCTTTTAAACATGTGAGCACAATAAGTTTAGGTTAAGATTTCAAATCAAGCAAGTTGCACTGAATACTAAACAAGTGAAATCTATCACTTAAAAGTCATCATGTGTTCTTTGGGCAATGAATAAATGGTTAAGCTTACCCTTCGCACTTCTTTTGAACATTCTAACTTATCAACATGCATTTCCAGCTCGTCACCAGCATTAACATCACTAGAGCTTGTTTCAGATAATTCCAAAACAGGACTTCCTTTTCTTCTTCCTCTTCCTGCACCACGACCTCTCCCTCTTCCTCTACCTCTTCCAACCCCCTTTGGTTCTTTCCTAGTACTTAGCTTTCTTTCTGCCAGCATAGGTGATTCCGGATTCCCTACTTCAGATGAACTTTCATCTTTCTTTCTTTTTTTTAGATGCTTCCTCTCACTTTTAAATACAGTTTCCTCTGTCTCCCTTGGAAGTTTCTCTGGCTCTTTGTCACCATGTTTCTTGGGGCTTACTCTTCTTTTCTTTCTACTTTCAGAAGCTTCTTGTATGACATCATCCGTTAATGCTGAGGATTGATCCCCAGTAATTCCTTTAACAGCTTTATTAATTCTCTTGCTACGGATTTTTGCAAATCTCTCATTGAAAGTATAAAATGCTTCCAATCGCAGTTGAGTCTACATAAAAAAGGAACACAACAAACAAAAGCCAAAGACAGTTAGAAATAACAAGCAAGTGCGCAAAAATGAGGAAAACAGAGGTTGGAGATTGTTATTGATTGCCATCATGTGCACAGTTTTAGACTTTAGTTGAGTATGAATTAGGGTCTGGTAGAAATTCATTTATGTGTGCATATGCATGCTCACTTGTGTGTGTGTGTGTGTGTGTGCGTGTGTGAGAGAGAGAGAGAGAGATACTTCGTGTTTGTTGTACTCCTTTAGTACAGGAAGTAGCAAGTCATCCGCCTTCTGGCTACCCCATCCAAATTTTTCCCAGCACAATCTGCATGCAGAAAATGGATATTAAGTCAACTGATTTGTTTCACTAATAAATATCAGTGGATTACTGATTAAGATTCAGTGTTACTAATGGTTAGAATATACTCCCATAAGATCATTTTCCATTACTAAATTTGAAATTCATAAAAAAATTAATCGATCATCACTCAAGCTCATTTGTGAAGTCTACAGCTGATGTAGCTAGGCTTATGAGCCAGTAGCCCCCTACCCAAGAGCCCTCCAGCCTCAATAATTGTCTTCAATTTTGTGCATCTGTGTGAATGGTCTTCGTTGTACACAACCAAATAGTTAACAATTAATTCACCAAGTAATATTCTTCTGTTACTGAGCATTGAGATATGGAAAGGAGAAAAAAAATGTTTGCAATCATCTGTGCATCGGAAAGTGGTAGCTGTTACTCTTTTTGTGCTTCAGAATTTTGTAAAATAAATTATCTTGTTGAGGATTCAACTAACACAGTAATATCATGAAAATTAAGAACCAAAAAGCAGATAGTAACTCACTTGCGAAGAACAGAGATATCTGGTTTTCCCCATGAGAAAGGCTCGGTAGATTTGTCAACTTGTGGAGAAGCATATGCAGAAATAACTGCTTCACTTGGAAAAGATGACGGAATATACCAGTTCTTGCTCACGTTTCTCTAGTATAAATAGAACATAGTCACGTTTTAGACGTGAAAAGTAACCCTTTCCAACCAAATTCAGATGCTAAAAGAAAAAGGAAAACAAAACAAACAAAGTAAAGCTATAAATTCAGGAATTACATGCTTGTTCATGAATATCCGCTTTTCTTCTTCAATGTCGTCAGATGGCTGCCCAAGCTCACAAGCACCAGAATCATCTTGTTTTACCCCCTTCTCACTGACTTTTGGCCCTCTTTTCCTTAAACCTGACCCTGTTTGTGTATCGAATTTCCCTAAGATGGTTGGGTCAGGTGATTCAACCCACTCCCGAAATTTATGAAGGCCATCTTCCTCAGGATATGCATTGAGAACCTCAATAGCATTAACAATCCCAATCCCACTGCATGAAAAATAAAATAAAAAAACCTATAACTACATACCAAATTACAGTCTACAAGGATGATAACTTCTACATATGCGAGATATATTAACCAAAAATATGAAATGGGAATTTATAGCATCAATATGAATAGCCAGAAATCCAACTATATACCTGATACCTTCAGTATAATCACTTCCAAGAAGGAGTGCCATACGCATCAACTTTTCCCTGGTTAGGCCAAGCTCTTTCTCAATGTCCTGACACGCGATATGTATGAGCAAATATAAGATAATCGACTTGCAAGTGGCCAAAGAATATGCTTCAAAAAGTGCTAAAATTTATATCCAAACTTGAGTCAAGCTTTCATAGTTGAGCTCTTGATACAGCCTCCTACAAAAGACTAGAAAATATGGAAGGAGAAAAGGAGCAAAAGTTCACAAAAAGTTTGCATTTGTGTGCACATATCTTAGCATGGACAAAAGAGGGTGCATATGGTTCAGACAAGAGGGTGAATTAATTTTCTAGGCCTAACCTTCATGAAGTAAGTCTCCACATATTTGCGATCATCAAATATATTTTTATAAACACTTCGCGCCCCAAACAAGAACACGTCAGAGTCATCGGTCACAACTCCATCAACAAGGTTTGCAAGTTCCATGTATGCACATTGAGCTTCTGCTTCCATTGGTGCAATTATATATGGTAAGCCAAACATTTGCAGCAGTTCCTAAAGAGAAAATATAAATAATGAGTCTTATAATTTCAGGAAAGAAAAAATAAACAATATCTCCATACAGATACAGATGCACGTATCTGCCCTCTGCTTTTCGTTACAGAAAAATAAATACAAACGGTGATAACTAACTAAGCCCAAATTTTTACTCCAATAAATCTTACACCTCCATTATCATCCACAAATTACAGGATTAAAATAACATATTGTCATTGAGTTAGCAACACTAGGAAAAAAAGTATGGAACCACAAATAGTGGTGGACCAAGCTTAGTAATATATTTGATATGACCTTAATATTATTAAAAAATGTGATAAGTGACAAATTTGGCACATACCTGGCACTCTGCAAACATCTCACTGCTTACAGATTCTGCATTACGTTCAAGCCTCCTCTGCTCATCTCCTAGACTAATACGCTCCTGAGCAAGAACTAGCATTTCCTCCTCTAAAGTAGCTTCTGTAACTTCAAACTGCAACTTCGCGTCATCCTTCATTGAAAATTTGTCTTTGTTGGGCTCTGCTTTGTTAAAATATTTTTCATTTGTTTCTCCAGATAAAGATTGCTCAACTTCAGTGTCATTCATTGACACTTGTGTTGATGAATCCAACAACGGTGTAGTAGGGTTAGCCGACTTACTATGATGTGATGGTTCAACCCCTATATTAGTGCTTTTAATATCTACTTGAGTAAAACTAGGCACACCACCAAACACAGCATCAGGAATATGAGGGTCATCCCTCAAACACCTATTAGATAAGGATGATAACCCACTATCTTCACTAACAGTATCCAAAAGTTTCTCCAAAGTTGGACGGATCACATTTGTCACCACAGGAGTAGCAGATTCTGAACCTGGCCTATCTATGCTGACCATATTTCCACTTCTATCTGTATCTTGTGTTGTTTCAGATGGAGAACCGGTTTTTCTACATTGCTGAATTATCAGCGTCTCCATCTTGTTCGCATCATGTGCTAGTGAAGAGTTTGACTGTCTCTCTGGGGAATCAATGGATACCGGCACATTTAATTCACCTACACCATCTAAAATTTCAGGTTCATCCACACGATCACATAGCGATCCAATTTGTTTAATAATATTCCCCTCAGGTGTACATGACTGGACCAGATTGTGTATATGAGGTAATCCAACACCTTCATTAACTTCCTTTTCAGAATCTTCAAGGTTCTCAGTTTCCAATAAAACATCGTTAGGTTTTTTACCCTTTAAATCATCAACACTTCTCCTAATTGCCTCTTGGAGAGCTGCGTCTTCTTCCAAAGAACCTCTAGAAACTGGCTTTCCTGATTCCTGGAAGCATGGTGAAGCATTTTTAGGAATGCCACAAACATCTTCCTCCCAGTCCACTTCACTATCATCACTGACATTGCCTTCCTTAAGAAATGGCTTAGCTTCTGCTTTAGCATCACAAGTAAAGCTATTACTTTCCCCTCCAACATGTCCTTCCTCCCAATCACAGTCTGAAGCAGACTCTGAAGATTGTTTCGCTGGTGACATATTTTCACCAGATGAGATTGACATCAGATCTCCAGCTACTAAACGAGAAAACATCTCATCGTCGCCATCAACACACTTGGTCACGTCATCATCTTTAAAGCATATCTCTATAGTAGTTTCACCTTTGAACATGGACTGTTCATTTCTCCAGTTCAAACTAACAGATTCACCATTGCCCGCATTTGAAGTTTCTAAAAGCTTGTGTTCACTAGGCAAACTTTTTAGGGTGTCATTTTTGTTGCTATCAGGCACTGACTCAGGATTCATGACCTTGATTGCATTTCTCCCATGCTCAACCTCCTTCATCAAA
>JAYMTG010000280.1:0-13831 GCA_036897565.1 Pelargonium exstipulatum | reverse complement strand
CGAAGTGATCTTCAGGGATGGTATGTGTAATAAATTTATGAATGAGAGATGGTAGTGTAATTTTCTCTTAAATTAATTATGAAACATTTTAGAATTCCATGCAACGGATATTTTTAAGAAAAGACAAGAAGTGGATAGTTAGTGCCCTAATTTGTGTAAGAAAAGGAAAAGAAAAAAAGATAAACTATTTTATTTTTATAATCACATAACTATTTTTGTTCTAATATAGAAAAACAAACCTCATTTTTTACTATTAAAATTATTTAGTTGGGTCAAAATTATACATATATAGCATATACGGAGGTGGCGCTGGACCATTTCATATTAATGCATATAGATAGTTAGATAAATAGGCCTGGCTGGGTAATGTATTGTAGCTGTGAACTGTGTGAACTGTGAACTGTGAACTGTGAAGTGAATAGAGCTACTTCAACTGAATTTTAACCTCTGACCACGCATGCAGTGACTACACTTTAATACTAGGTGGTCGTGGTCGTAGTTTTGGTTTGGTTGGGTTCAGTTTGGCTTCTTATGCAATGTAACCATCCATGTAATAAATATTTCAGTTGCTGTAGCTGTATTGTATAGAGAGAGACTGAATCAGCATTCACCAATATTCAACTCATAAATTGCGAGTCAACAACATTGACCACTTGTTGGTTCTGTACCCACACTGAATCTGTTCTCCATCAGATTCACAGACACGCTAAGGTCTTGTTTGGTAACACCACTTTAAATAGGTAATTGAAACGTTAAGCAGTCGTTGTATTTAAGAAACAATTTAATAACATAAACAGTTCCTATAAGGTGTTTAATATTGATCCTAATATATTTATTCATTTGCTAAACGTTTCAATCACTTACACTAAACATGGATTATTTGTTCTCTTCTCATCTCTCCTTGACCTACCAAATCCTTTTAATTATCAATTCATTTCTGAGAAAGTTTAATTACATTTCAACCCAGAAATCGGAGCAATGGTGAAATTTATCTATACAACACTGCAATGCCACTGCTTGGAGCAGCAGGTTTACAATTCATTGAACGATCGATGGATACAAAAAATTGAAAAAACTAAAAATTGATCAACTCAATGACTCACATTAGAAGACGATGGATGAACCTTCCGTTCTGATTTGCTCCTGCCGCAGCTCATCATTCTCTTTAAAGAACTGCCTATCGTCGTCGCCGGAGCCGGCTCCGGCGAAGAGGACTGGCAGCAACAAGGTGTGGTTGCTGATGTCCTAGAATCTTCCGATTCGCCGATCGCTACAGAATCGTTAACCTCGCGATCCGGAATGTCAATTACAATCTCCAGTGATCTACCGGAGCTCATCGTGATCGAATCAATCGCATTCGCTTCCACATTCGCATCATCGCCGCGACTCCGATCATCATCGACGGAAGTAACAACCGGAGCTCGGCAAATCGGGCAACTGGAGTGAGACTGCAACCACATGTCAATGCACTCCACGTGAAAAGCATGACCGCACGATTTCGTCAAATTTCTTCCGATATCACCGTCCTCGTAACCGCTCAAGCAGATCACACACTCCATCTGCTGGTTCTCCTCCTTGGAACTGTACACGAAGAGAGGAATCGAAGCGATGACGGAGGCGTCCAGCCCCTTCGCCGGACAATTTCCGGCACCGTCGCTGCTGTCGAAGGTGAATGTGTGGAAATGGTGGAGGCGGTTCGGCCCGAGGACGTGCGTGACGGAGATGGAGTTTCTCCGGCGGTGGCGAGCCTGCGCCAGGAACCACTTGGCGTAGATGTGGAGAAGCAGAACAAATAGAACCACCAGGAGCAAGGAGATGATCGCCGCCAGCATCACGTTTCCGTTGTATGAGAATATGCTGTGAACGAGTTGACTCACTGTGCTCGACATTGTTGACGATCCAGAGAGAGTGAGAGTGAGTGACTCTGACGAATATTTAAGAATCTTCTCCTACTACCAGAAACGTTTCACGTAAAATTGAAGTCGATAACGGTTTTCGCGCTCCCCTAATTTCGATGAGTGATTATATAAAATAATACATTGCGTGTAATGTAATATTGGAGTAGCTATATAAATAAAAATATAAAATAGTTTTTATTTTTATTTTTTTATTTTGGAAGAGAAAATTGTAGAAAGAAAGTCAAAAAGAAAAAAGAGAATCCCATTATTCAAGGGATGAATGCGTAGAAACGAAGGTCTCGTGAAGGCGACGGCAGGTAAGGCTGAGATATCGGATTCATGCGGCTTTGTTTAATGTTTCGCTCAAACATTGTTTGGTATCAAATTATTTATTTCTTTCTATTATCTATACCTATTGTAGCATAAAATAAACAACTGTCCGTCATCAAATAATGACACGCCCGTGTCATTTGAAATATGGTTATGAAGGTGCATTAACACAACTTTACTGCAATACTAGTACTGAGCGTACCTATGTCATTATGGGGGTGGATACGTATTATGTCAAAGAGTTGGGTACAATTTAAGCGTGCATGCGGTGTTTGTGTCGTGCTAAAACTTACTTATGTGTTAAACGATTCAACACCATCTATTGATTGTGATGTGTGTTACGATACAAATTGTTAAGTGTACTGGATAAATACGTGAAGAACGAAGACCGGGTCTAAGCAAGGGAGGGAGTGGGGGTCCAGATCCATATGGGTCGATTGTTTTTTTTGTTTTCATGTCGGGACCCCTCTGAATCCAATAACCAGACAAGCTCCTCTTTTGACTGTCTCTGCTGTATCTGTACCATCTACCGGTCCACTGTCACCACCTATACTATTATATCTTATACATGCCTCAATTACTTGCTACCCTCCAACCTTTTTCCCTCCATGTTTTGAGGCTCTACTGTATTTGATTTACTATGCTTACTTTTGGGCTCGTGACTCGCGACTTGTGATCATTTTAGGAGGCAATACCGTACCATACATCATACCTGTGATCCTGATGTTATTAGATACATGTGTCTGCTATTGGATATAAAGTTAAAAGTTGGATACTGTCATGTCTTCTATAGTTTTACTACTTACCAAATAGTGCCAATATCATGTAAATAGCAAAAAAATACAGAGAAAGTTTGAAGCTAACAACATTCTTGCAAAAAAATAAAAACTGTAGAGATCCTGAACTGTTATGCTTTAAGAAAAACAACTTCAAAGTCTTATTTGGTAACACTACTCACATTGACAAATCAAGTCAAACTCATTTGTAGAAATAATATCTAATATTTCATAGGTTACTATAACATGACATGATCAATCTTCGCAATCTACATTTTATAAGTAAGCTTCTCTATATCAATCACCTCAACAACATATATAGCAGATGGTTAGGAGATGGAATTAAGTACATAACATGATAGCAAGAAGGTAAATTGCAGCATTGAGCTTTTTTTTTTTTACATAAATAAGCTTCTTAAAAGGAATCTGCATGAACTTACCTCCTCTGAGACTATCTTTTATGCATTTTACCGAACAGATTAGTCGAGTGCTCCTCAAGGTCTTACTTATGTGGCACTTCCTTTAAGGAGGGGTAAGTGTTGCCAAAGAAGCATTTCTTTGTCTTCTTTTTTCATTTGTACACTTCAATAGATGATTATAGTAAAATTACACTGTGGATCATTCCCACCAAGGTATGGTTTTGCAAAAACAATAAATAGAAATAGAAAGTTCCCAAAGTATGTTAATTGAATGTATAAAAGTAAAACCTCCTCTTGCTATGAATGCATGCTCAGTCCATGAGTTTGTATCTTTTCTCTTGGACACCTGTAACTCCCATCTGTATCTCTATTATGGTGTGTAGTGGTACCTGAAGATAGCAACACGTTTCAAATTTCTAATTCTTCCCAGAAAAGGCCGATACTGTCTCTAAAAATAGGATGTCCCTAAAACTGGAAATGCTAACTAGTTCACCACGCATCCAATAATATAAAAACCGTCAAATTCAGTTTTTCTTTTCAATGAATCTTTTAGGTTTGCTATTGACTTGATTTGGTTGGTCAGTGGTCCCTCCATTTTACTATAAAACAAAATACACAAGTACCTCAATGTGCGGAATTTCTTTCAGAGGCCTGTCAGCGAAATAAGCATATAATGCTCTCAACACTGCCTGCAAGATTAATGAACAGTGAAGAACATTGTAATATCGATTTTTCATTTCCGAAAGAAAAAAAAATAGAGAGAAGCAATGTTACCAAACAGAAAAGAACACAAGTTGATCTTTATTATATAATTTACCTGGTGCGAGATAACGACAACCGGTGCTCGCTGCCGTTCAAGTTCAATTATCACAGGCTCTAGCCTGCAATGGATAAGGGAAGTTAGTAGTCTCGAATAATTGGAAAGCAACGGTAGCATTCTTATTTAAAAAAAAATGAAATGACAACGGGAATGAGATTCTCATTCTAGAGTCATTCTCATGAACAAAAAGAAACAGAATCCAAATTTGAACAATGAGGATTTCATTCTGATTCTAATTTTAATTTGGAGTCTTGATTTCCATTCCTGAACAAATTCTTTTAATCCAAATGCTACCAATTTGTTAAGCATTGAGATAATTACCTCTGAATAACATCCAGGTAAGATTCTCCACGAGGATACCTATACCTTAGCTTGTCTTTTTTACGTGCCCTGCAATTATGGAAGGACACGTTAAGAAACCGACATGAAGTACAAGGACAGGTACAAAACAACAAGTCCAATGCTAATACAGCTCTCTTCACTATCAGAAAGAGGAACTTGATGCATTCAATACTCTATTTGAACAATAAAAAGAAAAGAGAAAACGTGATATAGCAACATACTCATATTCCTCGGGCATGTTCTTCTTTATCTCTTCATATGTCATTCCATCACATACACCAGCATTTATCTCATCAAGGGCACGCCATTGTATCTACCAAAAGTGCAGGAATTATATACAACTTTCTTTAGAAACAAGCAAATCGCAGGTTTGTCTTTCAGCCATAGAAGTTGGCTATACAACTGATCAAGTAAATGACATTATGGAATTAAACTAACCTTGGGGAATCCGACAATTGGACTTGCTGATATAATTGTCCTCTGCAGTGTGCTTGTCCATATCTGGTACATTAAGAAAAGTCATTTTTAACGATTTTTTCTTTTTCAGCTTGTCAGACAACCAATACAGAACCAGCAGCATACTCAAATTAGTGCCTCATAACATAATACATGCAAATTGAGATGGAACCATTAAAACTGATGAGGCTTACAGAAGCGGCCCTTTCAGATTTCAGTCGCTTCTCAATAAAGTTGGACAGTTTCTTTGAATAAAGCTCCCCATTAGCACTGTTGAGTAACATAATTTTAAGATAAGTTAATATAGATGTACTATTATCAAAGAACCAAAGTATGAACAGAAACTATGATGCACCACTCCACAATTAGAAGAAAGATGAGGAAATCAAGACATGTCTCAGCAGAAGAGAATCAAACCCATATTCAAGTAGACACAAGCAAACAGTGATGGGTAAGAATCTTTTCATCTTATTTTTTTAGTAACATATTAGCACATCACTTTAGGTATAACATATTAATAGTGTCGGCAATTTTGGTTAACAGAATTCAAAACTTTATCCACATTTCAATCAATAGTAGAAGAAGAGTTAAAATAGTTGCCATTATTACCAGGTACAACATGCCAAATGAATCCATTGATCAACAAGTTTTGCTTAGGTGCCATCTGACCTTATGCTCAACAATCTCTGTTCTCTGAATCACAACACATGTATTCTCTTCCGAAGTACACGTACAAAGCCCAAAGACAGCTGTTGGGACACGACGAATCCTAAAACTATAGGATTAATCATGTCATGTTTCCTATTTTGATTCTTATTTCTAATCTATAATTGACACTATATAAAAGGGTCTCTCTTGCACTTGTTAATAATCTATAGCATACATAATAAAATTCCAACATGGTATTTGGTATCAAACAGGTTTTGGTTTGGGCTTGTGGCCCATTCCTATAACCTCCTCTACTTGTAGGCTATGTGTGCAATGAGGGGGAGTATTGATGTGATCCCAGTTCGATTAAATGTGAAGATTGTAAAGTGGCACTCTTTAAACATGATTTCCACAAAACTTGACGCTAGGGTCTGGTCAGATTCTTGATAACTCATTCTCATAGTGGCTAAATTGACTAAAAATTTATGATTCACCTATAGTAAAATTATAAATTCAAATACTAACAGGGTGATATGATATCAGCTCAACCAGATTTTGACAATACAATACTATAAACACCATCTTGCCTGTTCATAAAGGGCACAATTTTAAAAAGCAAACAGGATAAGAATTGCAATTATTAAATTTTAACATTTTAAAAGAGACATAATGTAAAGTAATATATTGTCTAACAATGTATACCTCAATACAGTGTCACCCCCAATTCTACCTCTAACATTATCCCGGCTTTCTCCATGTCTGGTAAGTAATATTGGACGGGGTGTGAGATGTGTGTTTACCTACAAAATATTGATAGGAGTTCATGTGCTATGCAAATCTAATAAACATTCAAATGAACATAAAGGATGCAACAAAATTCATGAGTTCATGTGTCTGGGTGTATGACTTGTCTTCCCAAAACACGTCAATCATGTGAGTGTAATTTCAGTCATATATGATCTGTTAAAGCCCGTTTGACACCTCATAGGTTAGTTTAGATATGCCATGTGGAGTTCAGTATACATTCTGAACATAGTATATATGTTTTATATTAATAAACATGCTAATGATTACATTATTCATTTGAGATGGAGAAGTTTCCTGATGATCCTTGCACTAGGTTAACAATAGTACATTGAATGAGTGTGACACAACCGAGAGTGAATGACTCATTCACGGTGAATCTTATTGTGCAAATGAACAATTCAACACAAATTCTTGTTAATCCAGAATTGCACCATATTATATGATACAAGAATGAAGGATTAGAGTAGGGCTTGCAAAAACTTAAAGCATTTATGATATTTATCTTCTCAAAATTAACAACTTTGCATCCCAAAAATAGCGTCGAGAATCGAGATTTTACTAAGACTTGTTACACAACAGGAGAATATGCAATATGCTAAGGCTAAGAGTAAGACTAAATGGCATTCTTCACAGAACATACCAGGAAAAAAACAATCCGCCCAGGTAGATATCCACTGATATTGTTCACCTGAATCAAATAAATTACAATTTTAAATAATATGGAAAAAAATAATGGTACTACACAAACATCTAACACAAGAAGCTTATACAGATGATAAAACATCTACCAAAATGTGAAAATAAAAACCAAAAAGATAATTGCAATATACAAATAAAAAGGAGCCCGACAAAGGTTGAACGAGAGTATGCCCCGAAGCAAGTTATTCTTTAATCAATTAAATTTGGTTTTAATTGCATGAGAAATGATGAAAAAGAATCCTCATAATTATAGATAGATGTTTTTTTATCGTCAAATATCAACTCTATTTTGGATGAGTGGTGCTAAATATAGGCACTTTGAAAGAGGCACTTCTATTTACCTCATGCCTGCAGTACAAGTCAATAACCAACATGATAAAAAACGAGTTACTTACTTGTATTTGTCCACCATGTCCACTGGCCATATCAATCATTTTGATGTAAGATCCTTCTTCAACTGGTTCGTATACCTGGTATGAAAACCATGATTGTACATCTTAATATCATACATTGAGCATTTGTCACCACAACTATTTATAAGACATGGTTTTGAAAAAGTACTTTTTCATAATTGGCCAGTCGGGTTTTGAAGTCTCGTAATCCAGCTTCAAAATCTGGCCTGCAGAAACGCAATGATAATTGAGAAGACATTTTCCAGCATATCATGAAGCTAACAGTCTGAGAAAGCAACCATACTCTTCTGCATAGTCAGGGCTTTGTTGAATTTTAAGACGTATATTTCTTTCAATAATGCGCTCATCGTTGCATAGCGTTTCCAAAAAAATAATCTACAGAAAAGCATATACATTATCTTACTAGTTTGGCACTATTTATATTATATAAAATTCAGATGACATGCAGGCTACTATTTAGTTTTAGTTTAAGAGAGCTGATCATGCCATGAATGAAGTACCTTGCATTTCCCTTCAGCCATTTTCATCAGCATATTCCTTCGTGCCCTCATACTGTTTGTGGCATCAAATATCCCAACCTACGAATAAAAACAGATTTAATGATTACAAAAGGATTAGACAGAAGTAATGGGAAACTTTTACAGCACCAGACACAAAATAACTCACCTGGCCGCCTTCTTGCATCCAAGAGATCATATCTTCCATAGCCAGGGCAGCTACCTAGTAGCATGTGATATATTAAAACTATGTACAAAGAGGAAGATTAATATGGTGTTAATTTCATCAATTGGCCAAGCAAAAATTGAATTCAGCAGATATAGCATTTTTATCGAGAACAAGTAAGTCTCAGTAAAATGATATGCATATGCAATAAATTGTACACATCGATCAGATGTGCTGAAGTTATCATCTCCATGAGGGGGTGGATCAAAGAGTTAACCCCTGTACATCGTTTCTGACAGTGTGGTCTATTCTCTTTATTGATTTCTTTCATTATAATTATTATCAGGTTTCACCTCTTATTAACTTATTATTTGATTACGAAAACTTCAAACAAAATTGAGGGAGATAACTTCACAGGCTTCACAATAACCAAGATCATAGAACTCTATCCAAATTGCAAAAATGAACAATTGTAGTTCTTTATAATAAAAAAATGACTAGTTGTCGTTCCATCTTAAAGCCAAATAAACATAAATATCTAATGATCTTCAATAATCACAATAATAACATCCATTGGGAAAATTGCATTCCAAAGTCCCAATGCAAC
The DNA here is from genome assembly GCA_036897565.1 of Pelargonium exstipulatum. Taxonomy (NCBI): domain Eukaryota; kingdom Viridiplantae; phylum Streptophyta; class Magnoliopsida; order Geraniales; family Geraniaceae; genus Pelargonium; species Pelargonium exstipulatum. The sequence continues at coordinate 4,953 of JAYMTG010000280.1, read as the reverse complement.
AAACTGATAAACTAAATAAGTGGTTCTGTGAGTCATTGAAATAGCATGATTTATTCAAAGACACAAGCAAATACTAATAACTAAAAATAACATATTTGTGCACTCAGCAGATGAACAAACATATCATTGCAAAATCAGGTCAAAACAATAATGTTCACCTCATTACGCGCCTCCATGCCTTCTGGATTGTCAGCTCGGAAAAAGTCTGCACTCTGTATCAATAAATTTGCACCTATCAATAAGCATCAAGAAAGCATAACAAAGTAATGCCAGTTATTAGAATAATTACGACACGAGTTCTAGTATATGTCGTATTATCTTGCGAAATCTAACACAAACAGACTAGGAATACAGTAAATTGAAATCCTTCTCTACCAAACTGTTATTTATAAGTGCACACTGACAACAATTAATGAGATGATAGCCAGCTACCAAATCTTTTCTGCATTTTATGACAGAAGAAAATTTGTAGGGTATTTTAAGGCTTATTTGTTTCATAATAGTTAAGGTGTTTTTATCTTTATTTGGTTTCAATGCTTGTCCTCTTTTGAGAGGTCATCAAATTGAATAATAGCATCATATCATGATCAATTTCTAAGCCATTCTATAAAATCTATAAATGATCTAGCACTAGCAGGCTCTAGAATGAAAAGCTGATTCTCCTTCACTCTAAAATCTTCTAGAATAGTTTCTTAAATGTAGCAAAAACCACATCAAATTTTAGTAGTCCTGTAGACTATATAACGTACTACAAGAGTATTAACACAATGAAGAAACTTTCCTTATACACCATCAAATATTGAGATGAACATCCTAGCAACACTAATTACTGTCATCTTCACCTACTGCATCTTCTTCTTCACTATGCTAACTTCTCCATTATTTATAAACTACAACCTTTTCAACTCACATCAGTAATTCGAAACAAGGACTAGCGTATTGCAGCAGTCAGCAGATAACAGGTACATTCTTCCTTTCTTTCTTTCTTTCTTTCATGTTACAATTAGAGAGATACCAGAAGATAAGGAAACTAGGTTACTTAGATGACCTTTCTAGCCTTAAATCACAATTTCAAATGAAACTAATACCAGATAACAGGTATAGACAAATCAAACCAAGCAAGAAATAATGCTACCGCCTTTAACCAAAATCCATTTTAAGAATCAAAGTCTACCTGGTTAGCTCCATGCTTAAGACGCCGATACTGTTACAGGGAAAGGGAAAAATGTCACATAAAAATACCTTCAATTTTTTCCATCATGTAGAAATTTAAGAAGCATGATGAATAACATATAAATTACCTTTCCAATATTGAAGTGTTTGGTATCATGGCCCAACCATCTAAGATATCTTGTAAGTTTAGCAGCAGTGAAAGTCTTTCCACGTGCAGGCAAACCAACCTGAAGCACAAGCTAACTTTTAAACTAATTTTTCAAGCTACTTAAAGACAGAACAATTGACACCAGCCTTATACAGTTTGCGATGAAATAAATGAGAGCGCGCAGAGTTAATATGTTATTTACAGTTCTGATTCATCGCTTGATGAAGGAAATTACCAGCACAATTGCCAAATGTCTATCCTCCTTTGGCCCAAGCATCTGATCTGCTACAGCTGCTGCTGCTACAGCTCCAGCCGCTGCTGGCATTGAATTCTAACAATTAACACAAAATGCAATTAAGAAAATAGAGGAAATTGTTTTAGAAAGAATATTATCAGAGCTAGCAAAATGTGTTAGTTTGCACAATCTTCATAGTAGGAAGAACATTTATTTTTCTCAAACCTTGGTGCCTGTCTCCAGTTTTAGGTCAGTAGCAAATGTGTTTGAACTAGACGATCTAACAAGTCTAGGAGATCCTACTCCCCTATCCACAAAAAGTCCTTTCTGGCTGTCTTGCTTTTGCAATGGGTAAAACGTCTCCACTGTCTTTGATTCAACCATTCCAGATCCTGAATACGCCTGGGATAAATCTGGGACTATGACCTCCATTTCCTAAGAAGGTTTGTATAATAATCAGATTTATAATACAATAATAACAGCTCAAAAGACACGTGGAGAGACAACTGCTTGTTTTCATGGTAAGAATTAAGCATAGGAACTACAGAAACAGTAAACATCAGAAGGTTTAATGGCACATTCATTTCTTCTCTCTCACTGTGTGAGTGTGTGTGTGTGTGTGTTTTAAGGCACAATAATATGCAAGATGGGTTACCAAGATTAACCTTTATAATTGCAGGATGATCGGCAACGACACCAATATCCTTAATAGTATAAGAAGCACTGACAGATCCATCATTGTTACAGAAAACTCCAGCATGGAATATCGACGTTGGATTTTCTGTCATATTAGCGGCATAAACGAGACTCGAGTTCACAGAAGTTGCTGGAGCTGGGACGACATAATGTTCAAGATCAAGCTCCAGACTTGAAGAGCCATTCTGGTATATATAGACAACATGTAATGACATTTTTAGTCAAGGTGCATTAGTAATTATGTTAAACAACAATGGGAACTATTCTTTCAAGTGGAAAATAAATATTTAAACTTCTAAGTTTCAACAAGGAGCCACACAGAAAGAAGCAGAACTCAATGACGATATATGAGGCTCCCCAGATCCTTAGCCACTTCGAGTTCATCTAACTACCTTCTGAAATTGGCTTAGTCGATAATTGAAAGAGAAATACATGGAAAAAAAAAAGTTCTGGCATAATGAGCACCACTAACAGGTAATAATAACAAAGGTGTTCTAGCTGAGGTTCAAACATGACTATTTAGATAAGATTTTGTAAATCTCTTGCATTATTAATGTCATGTATTTACACATCCTGTAGATATGAAAGAGTAGTTGGTGAGTATTATCAAATTCATTTTTCATCATACCTCAGCACCACTCTCAGGCGCAGAATTTATACTAACATCAGGAATACCACGAACAGTGGAAGGTTGGAGGTTTTCTTGATAAGCTCTCCAGCTAGCTGCAAGGTCAAATGGTGAAACCCTGTCTGCTTTGAGGAACACCTGATACTCAAGAACTTCTTCGGTACTAGGTTTAAATATTGCAAGCCTTACATCTCCTTGTAAGGTTCCTCCAATGAGTTGACGATTTGGACCTTCCTCAACTATACAAGGTACAGTGCCATTCTTTGGCTTCAAAAGGAACTTGAAATCCAGAGTTTCTAAATCAAGCAGCCCACACAAAGTTAGCATATCAAATAAAAGTGAAGAGAACACACAATAGTTAAAAAAAATCCACAGTTTGGTTGCTAAAAATGCACAGAAAAAGAAGAAACAAGTCAATTCTAATGTTGTCAGCTATTTTTCACAAAACAAGAACAATGAGAAGTGAGAACCACAATTTCATAAAACAGTAAAAATATATTTCTGATTGAGTTCAAGTTTTCATATTCACAAACAAAAACAAAATCAACAGGAGATAAATAGGCTAATTACATCAAAACGAAACTCTAAATTTCATTATCTTTGGTTTTCCGAGTCATCAGGGAAGAAAATACCATGATTAGGAGGAACAACAAAACTCAATTCCCACGTTGAAGTAGACTCGCGTTCCAGTGAAAGCTAATACCCGCAAAAAACAACCAAACAAATTAGAAACACACCACAAAAACGCAAAAAATTGAAAAAGTAGAATAGAACATTAAATTACAGCTTTAGAAGAGTCCCAAGAGCCAACAAGAGGTGCGGAGCCATAAACATGAGGAGCGAGCTCGCATTTGCGCTTATAGTTCTCCATCTTCAGCGACACATACAACTGACCACCGGAAAGCTCCAGATTCTCTTCCTCGCCCTCATCGTTCTTCGACGCACCGGTCCCCATTCTCTGTCGTCCCGAGATTCTTCTCCGCCGCGAGCAGAGAGAAAGAGATGGAGATGAGAGTGCGGATCTACAGAGACTGTGTATCGGTTCGTAGTGGTTGAATAGACGAGAAGAAAAAAATTCAGAAATGGAGATCAAAAGACGAAGCAAAATGATAAGAACGAAGGAGACAACTGGTGGGAGCTTTTGCAAAATTGGTTGAGCTGCACTGTGAATGTGATGCTTCCGTTATTAAGTTACTCTGATTGATGGATGATGGTGGGTCCCTCAGTGCCACGTGATCCGCTGAATGGGCGCCGAGTCTGCATTTGGGTTTCGATACTCTGCTTCTCATCGGCGTAATTGTTAAGCCACGGTTTCTTTTTCTGACCAATCACGGATTGACAAGTCAGTAAAGAGCGACGAGTGCACGTGTTATTGGCGCCGAGGAAGAGAATAGGTTGGTGGGCAACTGCTGTATGGTTGGACAATCGAGAATGGCATCAGGTTCGCAGTCAATGACTACTTCCATTCATGCCCTGACACGTCGGATTAAATGACACGTCACTAATAAATAGACGGTAGAATAGCATTTTACCATTTGTTTGGCTACGAAGATAAGGTGGTCCGGTGGGGAATATCAAAACAAAATCATTGAGTGGCTGTTTGGTTTTGCAGATTACTGTTTAGATAATCAAGAATTCAAGCTAACAATGGGGTGCTCAGTAGTGTCTTAATACTGACTTTGCCATTATAGTTATAAATAGAGTGTCAAATGAATTGCAGCTCCTACGTAGTTAGAGAAAGTAACACTTTTAAGAAGATATATAATACTATTTTTCTTTTAATAAAATCATCAAAGGAAGGAAAAATCTAATCTCATATAATATGTTAGAGTTATAGCCTCTTATTTCTTCATATAGAATCAAAAATTCTTATCTAGGCAAAGCTCTCTCCTCTACACATTTTTCTTTTTCTTTGTGATTTAATATTTTGTATATTGTACTTATTGATTTGTTGGTTGATATTTCACATATAAGATATCAACTTTAATATCTTATATATCGTACTTATTGATTTGTTAGTTGAGATTTCACATATAAGATACCAACAATGTCTTCTCGGTGACTTGAACTCGA
>JAYMTG010000279.1:0-13873 GCA_036897565.1 Pelargonium exstipulatum | reverse complement strand
AATGATTCCCATTCCCACCAAAAATCCAATCCAAACGCAGCCTAAGTAGCTAATGATGCATTTCATCAAAAAGAAAAAAAAAAAGTAGCTAATGATGCATGTTACTAGTAATAACAATTCTCTTTAATCAGTTTTTGACTTGTACATTGCAAGTAATAGGAAAAATCTATAACTCAAATTTAGTGGTGCAATTGATTACAAAGGTTGCGTGAGTAAAAATAACGTTTGAGTTCAATCTCCGCTCAACACACACTTAAAAAGAGAGAAGTCATTTAACTTGGTAAAATGAATTAAACATGCCAACAACGGCTTAAAGATGTCAAATACGAGTTTGCAATCCCCTAGTTTTGGACCCAAAAACACTATATAATATGTGGAGAAAAACATTGCCCCCATGCAGGATCGAACTACAGACCTCCAGTTTACAAGACTGGCGCTCTACCACTGAGCTATAGGGGCTTTGAATCCTTAATTTCTAATAATATTATTTAACAAAATAAACTGATAAAGCACGCGGCAAAACCAAATCAAAACAAAGGAAGAAACCTGAAGCGCATCACTCGGAGAACATCGTCAATGGAGGACAACACATTCGAACCGGTAAAATCCTCAATTCAGCTATCTGGTTCTTAGAATTGTGCTCATATTTCTGTCAATGATCTCAACTCACATCTTCAATTTTTGTCAGGATCTGATTCATGCCATTTTCAAGCGCGTATGGACCAAAAGGGCTCTTGGTACAAATTTACTACACTCCCTCTCATGCTCTCATTCATTACCTCTATATCTGTTTCATTTCTCTGTTAAATTTTTGCTATTCTCTATCTGATTCGCAGAGCGTGAAAAAAATGATGGCCCTGATGCTTTGGACTCAGAGGTTGGTTCTCTACAATTCCCAAATTTTCTTCTCATTGATAGATAGTTTCATCCAATTGTTCTCCTACAGCTGAATTGTTTAAGTTTACTGTGTAAAATACAAACACAAACAAATTGGTCTGGCAGTGACGAATAGAAGCTTTCAATTCATCATTTGTGTTGTAAGAGTTTGATTGATTGGAAATAGGAATTGTTTACGGGATGGTTTGTGGGGTTTGTTAGATTAGATTTGTGTGTGTGTGTGTGTGTGTTTAGCTGGAAATGCTTGTTCTTGACTGTTAGTTTGTGAATTAGTGTATATGGTCTAGCATTGAGTCTAATTTATGGTGCAGGTAGTTGCTGGAACATCCAAGAGGAGTCGACCCACGTCTGGTATCCTAACTCGTTACTCTATTCTTTTGACAAGATTGTATATTTCTTTGGATGGAGTTTGTGGCTTTTTGGACGTTCTTTAGGGGTTTATGATTATTTGGTTGCTGCGCCTTCTTTCTATCTGCCTGCTGCAGCTAATGCAAATGCTCTTAAGTTGAGTTGTGAGCTTCTTCGAGTCTTTGTCACAGGTAATATTTTTTTTTATTTGTGTACATTTATTAATATGAAACTTGTCAAATCCTGGAGGGTGTGATGCTCAGCCTTCTTATGAGTCCCTTGTATTGATGCAGAGGCCGTTCAGCGTGCTGCTACAATTGCTGAAGTAGAGCAGGTTAGTAAAATTGAAGCAACTCATCTGGAGAGGATTCTTCCGCAGTTACTTTTGGATTTTTAAGGTAATCCAGAAGATATAATGAAGCATTATTACGTAGATTAGCAATGAGTGTTTAAATTCCTGTACACATGGTTATTATACTAGCTCAGTAGTTCTACGGTTGCTTTGATGTATGTGAAACTTCAACTCAAAATCATGTTAGCTTTTTTATGAGTTAAGGCTTCGCTTCAATTCTTCAATGTCCTGGCTATATTATTTGTCTTTGGATTCCTTCTTGCTCTATTTTGGTGGACATATACCAGCTAGCATTTTTGTATGTAACAAACCGATAGCAACCAATTTCCCATTCCACCTCACGATTGACCTGCCCGTGTTACCAAGGATGTTGTGGTAGAGAGGTTTAAGCGAGCTGGGTCTGCTTTCCATGCTATGTTATTCCAGGCTTCCAGCCATGTGATTAAGAATAATATTATGATAAAGCTCTCATAAGGTGTAGGAGCTAAGCCTTCCCTAATCATTTTATAAATGCGATTAATAATACTCTTATGTTGAGTGAAGAAAAGGTGAAACGACTTCAAAGCAGAGACAGATGCGAAACATATACATGATTATTTGGAGAAAATGCTCCTTTTTCTGTTAAGAAGACAAAATTTAATTGATACTAGAAGAGAATTTTGTTTTACTAAATTTATTTGAATGGTCTTTTAAGGAAAATTTCACCCGGACATGCTTATTGCTGCATGATGTATTCATGGCAGACGAAACTTCATGCTGGTTGAGAAGTTTCCAATTTTGAGTGAACTAAGGCTTGGTCTTGTGCCAAGTTAAAGAGATTTACAACGTGACCATCTAGCTACCTTAGAGTATGTTTGTCTATGAACTATGGCCTGTGGGGGTATCGTTTACTCCAACCTTGGAAAATCTCTCTTTCGGACTTGTCTAGTTGTAAGTAGAAACATTTGCTTGCCGATTTGGGAAACATTCCATTGCTGACATTTTACTAGGAAGCTATGCATTGTTGCTTTGCCAGTAGGATGCATTTCATAACATTATATTTGGTTATCTTCTGCTAACAACTTCTGCAGTATCACTGTGATAGGCTTTTATACTGCTGTTGAAAAATATATCTCTGTGTTTTTATGTACATAAATCAACAAAGATTTGATTTTTCGTTCATTTCAGCAGGATTTTGACAAGTCTAATTTCAATAAGTATCTCATTTTGAATTGTATATTTTCCCTCGTGCCTGTGTCAGGATTCACTCTCCATTGTGTGCCAGGACACAAATGGGTGAAACCGTGAAAAAGTGAATGAGTTCATCAGGAAACAGAGTAGGTAAAACTAATCTCCTTTTGTCGAGTTCATTGTAATCTATTGCACCAATTTCATTAACCAACATCAGAATTTGTGATTGAGATGCTATGTGAGGTACAAGCATTAAACACAAATAAGATGCTATATAAGGCGCAAGCTTTAAATACAAATATGATACCTTGTTAACAAAACAACAATATGCTAGGTACATTTTCACCTCTAGAGCTGGAGATGTTATTCTTCTGCATATTACACTACATTACACGAACTCAGTGAGTAATCTGAGTCAACATACACCTAACGTCCTTACTGTTAGGCCTCTGTTTCGGATCCTCAAGCGTGCAAAAGCACGCAATCTTTAGAACAAGGAGGATCTGCTCATCGAATCCATTTCCAGCAAGCCTTGGGTCAATAGCTTGAGATGGATTCTCCGAAGTCATCACATTCCTCATCCACTTAACCAAACTAATTTCAGCTGTATGCTGAAAAAAGTCATCAGACGGCAGCTTCCCCATAACCAAAACTCCGAGCAGCACCCCAAAACTGTAGATATCGCATTTGTCTGTGAACTTCAGTGTCTGGTGATATTCTGGTGCTATATAACCCACCGTTCCTGCAACATTTGAAGTCGAAATATGTGTTTGGTAATCTGGCATTGCTTTGGCAAGTCCAAAATCTGCAATTCGAGCTTCCATATCGTCGTCCAAAAGAATGTTGGCAGGCTTGAGATCTCTATGAATTATGCAAGGGCTGTGGTTCATGTGAAGATACTCAAGCCCAGAAGCTACTCCGACTGCAATCTTGTGCCGAGCCAGCCAATCCAAATCTCTCTGCCCTGCTGAAACTCCATTCATCATATCCTGCAAACTTCCATTCTTCATGAACTCGTAGACCAGGTAGTGACAATCCGGCCGGGAAACATGAGCCAGCAGAGGAAGAAGATTGCGGTGCCGGATTTGACCCACCGTCTGTATCTCCGACTTGATTTGGCGCATTTTCTTGCTTAGGAGCTTGGTATCTTCATCGGCAAGTTCAGCTGCATCTTTTGATGGTTGAATGATCTTCTTGATTGCAATAATCTTGCCGTCACTTCCAGGTAGCTCAGCCTTGTAAACCTCTCCACAACCGCCTTTTCCTATCATCTCCAACTTGGCAAGCTCTTCGTCGTCCTCCAAGAAAGCCAAGTCCTCTGCTTTCTTTATCAATGGGCTGTAAATTGCAGGGCCATGGTCTCTTCCTCCATTTCTTATAGCATCCAAAATTATCTTGAACAGCACAGAGAAGACGAACCCGGAAATGCTACCAGCCACGGCTCCCACCATGAATCCAAGTAACCACCTAGCCATCTTCCTCGCATGACTTTCCTTATGGTTTACTCCAGCAAAACGAGCTGGAGCTGGAGCTGCCGTGTTGGAAGATGGAGCAAATGCTGATGTGGAATTGCTTCTTCTTGTCGAATTAGTCTCAGCAAAGCTATAACGTTTTGGGAGATGGGTAGCCGAGAGTTTGATTCTGCTCATCTCTGGCACCGGACCTTCGAGGAAATCATTCTCGGAAATGTTGAAGACTCGAAGATTGCGAAACGAACGAATGGACTGAGGGATTGTCCCAGAAAAGAGGTTGTCCGCGAGGGACAAGTTTTCCAAGTTGGGAAAATGCTTCAAGAAACTCAATTTCCCGGAGAACAGGTTGGAAGAGAGGTCAAGTATTCGGAGACGCACCAAAGATGATATCTCGGATGGTACTTCTCCGGTGAGCCGGTTGTTCCCGAGGTCAAGAACTTCCAGCTTCCGGCACTTGGCCAGCTGGGATGGGAGCTGATCAACAAGGTAGTTGTCAGGCAAAGAGAGCTCTTTGAGTTCAGATAGCCCACCAATTGCCGGAGATAAGAACCCGCCAAGGCGCTGTGATTTGAAGAGGAGCCTCGTGATTCTGAGCACGTAAGTGTTGGTGTTGTTGGAGAGCCGGCGCTCGCAGTACACGCCGGCGGTGTCGCAAGGGTCTTGTTGAGCGCCGAGGACTAGGCCTAAGTCTTTGTAGACAATTGAGAAAGCTTTGAGATCGGAAGTTTCAAGATGCAACCGGGCGGTGGCGAGGAGGAGGAGGGAGAGGAGGTCTTGTTGGCTGCTTCTTCTGCTGGGACGGCAGAACCCTAAGGTTCAAACCATACCTCTTCATTTCACCACCTTCTTCTAGTTCCTCTTACTGCAGCAGAAGACAAAAGACGATTTCAATACTTCACACACTCATTCGATTGAATTCGAAACAAAATTGTCTTTTACAATCTATTTGTGTCATGAACAAGTTCAAATTCTGGATTCCGGTTTAAAAAAGACACAGCTAGTATCATTCAGTAGGTTCTTTATCCCTCTTTCAAGTTATCACATTAAAGTTTGCAAATTTCTCTACCATTTAAACAATCAAGCGCCCGTCTAGCCAAGTAGTTACACTTACACAAACTTACAACATCAACAAAACCAATTCCCGAACAATGCTACGGATAAACAAATCAAGAAAATGTGCCCTAGTGTCTCAAACTCATCAGCTAAATCAGATTTAACCTTATCAATTCAAAGAACCTTAATTGCTCCTAACATAAAACCCTAATTGATGGTTAAGCTCACAAAACATGAAAGAAACCAAAGCAAAAATTTTCCTCCGTAAAACCGAGTGAAAAATTCAATAAATCGATTCAAGAAAATCGAACCGAAAATCAGTCAGGAAAATCAACAAAAGGCCAATAATTTCTGACGTATCCAAACATTTGAACATGAATCTATATAGAGATATGAATTCCGGGAAGTTACCGTGGCTGTGAGCTCCGCCAGTCGCCGGCGTCGGTGGTGAGATTGCGGTCGTAGCTTGGCAATCCGCAGAGGCGTCGTGATACGAATGGGTTGTGGCTTGAACTTGAAGTTGTTTTGTTGGGTCAAATAAGGTTGGGCCTGTTGTACATGTAGGCCCATTACTGGCTTCGAGCATCTTCTTCTTCTCTCCGCTATCCACACCCTAACAATAACATCCATCGAAACTCGTCTCTGCTTCGAGCATCGATCGCGACACTGCCTGTAAGTTTATTATACTCTTTCCAAGAATCTGTTTCAAATTTCGAATGGAAGATTGATTCGAGCTGATTGGTTTTCTATTATCACTCACAGTCAATTGTAAAATCTATGAGCTCACAACACAAATGCTAGGGTTTAATTTGATTGTTTGCTTCAAAGTTCAAAGAATATCATGAGAACTAGAGATGAAGCTTTTGGTAATGTTAATGTCTAGGAAGTAGATGAGAATTGAGCAATCCACATGCACATTTCTTCATGTAAATAAATAGACTAAATGATCTTATCCAAAACTGTAGAAACTCTGATTATTTTCTAGAAATTGACACAAAGCTACTCCTGCTCCTACGAATTGTTGAAGCTTGTGATTCTGATAGTTGCTGTGTAAGCTCGCGTTTGGGATTGATAATGATTAATCAATGGTTGTTCACTTGTTCCCATCTTGTTATGTATCTCTATTGTAGATTGTATCGTCGGCAATATCGTAGTTTTTGCCTCTGGAATGTGCAAGAAGAAAGCGTTTTCTTCTTCTTTGTCTCATGAAACATATATGATTTCTTGTCTGCCAATCAGGTGATTGACACTAGATTCATTTTCCCAACTGTTTGTTACCGTCAATGTGAACCTACCTCTGGACTATGGGAGTGTGGAGGGATTATATATTATGGTTAGCATGTATTGTATGGTCGCTATAATTTACTTCAGGTTCCTTTATCATCACAATTTGGTGTTTTTTGTTTCTTGTATCTTAGATCGGTAAATCAATTATGTTTAATATATTTCTGTTAAGAGGTGCATGCTTCTCAAGTGTTGGGTAGGGTTGTGTGAAGGTTGGATTTAGGTTGGGTAGATTGGATTTTGTAGTTTGTTATTTTTGGCTCCTTTCGAGTTATATTACGGTAGCATAAGTTTGGAATGAGAATGGGAATTCCAAAGCCATTTTCATGACCAAAAAAGGTCAAAATCCAAACATGAATAACAAAAATCTCATTCCCATTCCTATATCAAAATTCTAATACAAACGCTACATTGAACTTTTCATTGAGGTTGTCGCAAACGTTTTTGTAGCACAGCAGTTGTAATGCAACAAAACTAAACTAGTCTTTTGTTGCAAATAGTATTCAGATAGCAAGTTGATAGTATTTTGGATCTTTTGTCCATCACTGAAGTTGCTTCTTTCTCGCTGTTTTGTTGAAGGTGGGTAGCTACATTTGACCATGGGAAACAGACCTGTAAGAGAAGAGAGGATAGAAGAAAGGGGAGAGTATCTCGTGAGAATTGTGCCTCCTTTGAACCGTAGTTACATCCGTTGGCTTGCCCGGGATCTGGAAAGCATTGAACGCTTTACGCCAACAGAACCTCGTGCAATAACGCCCCCTGATCATTATATCGAGTACATGCGCTTGAACAGGTGGTTGGATGTGGACATGGACGATCCCGATCTGTCCCATTTATTCAAGTAGACAATATAACTTGTGCTATTTTCACTTGTGTAAATTGCATTTTCAGATTGTGTTGAATTCATGTTTTGATGTAGATTTGTGGTGAGAGAACATGTTTTCTTTTGCACATTTTGCTTGATATTTTTGTGTCTATATTATTGTGAACAGTTTTGGTATATAAAATATTGTAGCTGAATTCAGCAATATTGTTTTCTTTTTGCCCAACTTGACCACAGGTTTTGGGCCTTAAAAGCACATGAACAGGTGTGCTATAGCTATATGGGCTAACATGAACCTAGCACGCTTAATACTCGTGTTGAAATGTTAAATGCGAAAATGAAATGTTTACTTAAATGAGTTATATTAACACGAACAACACAAAGTTTCACTCAACAAGACCGACATGTGAAACACGACGCTTTTCCAACAGACTTAACACGGCTCGATCTAGAGAGAATAAACGTTACAACTCGACTATTAACACATTTGGAAAATGCTACTGTATTAAAAAATTGTCTTTGTAAAATACCTTAAAATGCAGTTACTATAACTTAGCTTAAATTACTTACCTTAAAAGTTAAAATGTCAAGATTTAGACGTCACATTATGCACAAAATTAATTTATCGCCATACAAATAACAGTATGATTGACAAATTATATCGATATGAATTTTTTGCTTATTGAGTTATACAATTAAATAATTTTATGTGTCATTTTCTGATTGGTTAATTATTTACCAAAAAGAAAAAGAGTAAAGTAAATAAATATAAATATTTATGGCGTTATGTTCATAAATCATATTAACATAAGCTTTTGTTCCCTCCACATCTATATCCGAACCCTTCCTCTTTCCCTCGTTTTCTTCTATTTTCTCTCTCCCGCTTTTTTCATTTTCTCTCTGCCCAAACACCAGATCTCAACTTCCAATCCCACCTCCAATTCCTCCCCAAACCTCCATTTCCCAATTCCATCCAACTCTCAAGATCCTCTCTTTATCTCTCTCTACCCCAAATCTATCGGTCGTTGTTTTGGATGTCAGGTTCGCGAGCTACGGCCACGGCCGTACAGCCGCCGTCGCAGACCTTGAAGCGGAAGCTACCCTTTTCCTCTACGAAGCCGCCGTTTGCTCCTCCTGGAGATTACCACGGGTTTGGTGTCGATCCTTCTCGTGTCGCTGATCGAGTACCTGAGGGTATTGTTGTCAAATCTCCGGTGAGTTTCTCTGTGGCTCTTGGCTCTCTGGTTTTGGACCTTTTGTTTATGTGGGCTCTGTGATTGGGTGAGTTGTACACAGATCTACTTAAATTGGGTTGTTTTGTAATTGGGTGAAAAATTGGCGGGAGACTGAATTGGGTTGTTATGATTTTGTCTACTTCACTTTAATTGGTGATCAGAATGTAGGATTGTTGTGTGTTTTGGGTAAAGTTTTATCCTTTAGGTTAGTGTGGTAAATGGGTTGGATTTTATTGTTGAAAAAAGTGATTTTGTTGGATCTTAGTTAGCTTCACTTGCTACAAGGATGCTAGTAATTGGGCTCAGTCAGTCACCAGTAGCTGGAATTGTAGTTCACTTAATTGTGTTTAACATAATCAAGGCAATTTGTAGAGGATATTGGATCAGAGACAGTACTTAACATTTTATATAGCAGTTAATTGCAGTGACATAATTGTTGTAAGTTAGCAACAGGGTTAGGAAAGAAGTACAGTCCTTAGTGGTTGTAGTCTCCAAAATGTTTAAGCTTGCAATAGAACTATGGCTGTTGTGGCATGTCACTCTATGCAGTTCTTTGCTCATGCTGACTCAGTAATACTTACCTAAGAACAGTCGATTATATGATTGTTTGCAAAAAAAATTTAAATGTATATTCTTCACAAGAATGTGCTACTGTGTTTGTTATCATTTTTCTTTCAACAGTCGAAAAAAGTTCAAATCCGCAACTACCTCCCCATTTTTCTTAACATGCTGACATAATTTCCACCTATGTCCCATATGGCGCTAGCTGAACACTGCTTGACTGATAACTCTAGTGAAGTTTTATGTGGCCATATTCACACAAATATTGTCATTGTGGGACTTGGCTATTTATCTCAGGAAACCCAAGTTTAATGGTCTAGTCCTTCACTCTACCATTAGTGTAGTTTCCTCATTATCTCAGCCTTCACAAGTATCACTTATTCTCTTATGCATGAGAAACATTCAAGTACCAAGGGACTTTGTATGCTTAAGTTGGTCTTATGATGATCTCCTTAGCATATTGGTTTCCATCATTCTAGGTTCAGATATCTACTTCACCCTCACTTGTATTGATCATTGTGATCATAACTAATATAAATTGTCTATTTAGAATTTGGCTACCATTGTGTTAAGCTAATCACATGCTAACAGATTACTCATTTTATGGTAACAGTATGCATATGGTGTCCATGTATTTCCATTCTTAAATGTATTTTCCAGCCACCTGCATGTTTGGTATGGTTATTTTTCTCTGGAAAGAAGTCTTCAATGACTTGCTAATTCTATGTCTAGTTTTACTTGTTCTAATCATGAGTTGGAAAATTTGAATGGTGGTTGCTAGTCATTAAAGCGGAAGAACGAGACTGCAGATTATGAAGCCGAGTCTAACGGGACTCTTGCTCCTGGTTACACTGATGTAGTTAACAGATCCCTGCAGACACCTGTATCAGGAAAAGGAGGCAAGAAAAACAAAGCTTTCAGGTTGACAAAGTGTAGCAGATATGGACCTCAAACCCCCATTTCAAATGTTGGTCAGTATTTCCATCTAAGCGTATAGTCGCATCCTCTGTTTATATTATAATCAAACATTGGTTCACATCATATTCAAAGGTTTCAATAAAAACTTTCTTCCACTTTAAATACTTAACATCCCCCTCTTCCCTCTCCAACTATATTGATACGAATGTAATAAGAGAATAAGAGATAAAGGTTCACCATAAACTTGCTTTAACTTTGTAGGTTCTCCATCTGACAATAATCTCACTCCAGCCGGTTCTTGTCGTTATGACAGCTCATTAGGTAACTAAATCATAGCTCCCTTTATACAACTTATAGTATAAGAAGAGTGGTAATATTGTCCTGTGCTCTCATTCAGGTCTCTTGACAAAAAAGTTCATCAATTTAATCAAACACGAAGAAGATGGTATGCTTGACCTAAATAACGCTGCCAGCACCTTGGAGGTAATATTTGACATTTTGTTCCATACTTCCATTATATCATGCATCAGTAGCACAAAGTTATAGTATTTGAATGTTCTCTTCGCTCATAGGTACAAAAGAGGCGGATATATGACATTACAAATGTCCTTGAAGGAATTGGTCTCATAGAAAAGAAGCTAAAGAACAGAATTCAGTGGAAGTATGACCATATTTCTTAAAATTTATTTATTGACTTCAACTAACTTTCATAACTCACTGACCTCTTAAATAACTGAGTATCTATCAATTGTTTGATTAGGGGATTGGAAGCCTCAAGGCCAGGGGAGGTCCAGGAAAGTTTTTCTAGTTTACAGGTACACAAGTAATTTTCTGGTGTTCTTACATTGATCTGTATATCTAGCTGTTTGTACACAATCTTAGCTACAAAAATTTATGAAATTTTCTGGATGATATGTCTGTTGTTAGTTTGAATTACGAGCCACATTGCTATGGTTTCTTTTTTCATTTCTTGGATGTGTAGATAGGATCTATATTGGTGTCCGTCTAACTATTAAGTATGATGATTATATATGCAGAGTAATTCAAATCAATTTAACCATAACTTCCAATTCTTTTCTTCATTTTTACCTGGTGGTATAGGATTTGGACTTACTGGTAATTTTCTCTTTACAGGAAGAAGTTGAGAACCTATCCCTTGAGGAGCGCAGATTGGATGAACAAATAAGGTTTTTTACTTGTGCTGCTGTTAGAGCTGGCAATTTTGACCCGTGCACACAAGCACACAAAATCCGACCCTTTTTTTTTTAGGGTTTGAGTTGTATAAAATATACCCTATTAATTTCTGGGTTGGGCAAACTTGTACTCACCCACACATTTTTATATATAAAACCTGCATGGGCCTGCCTGCTCCTCTTGAGGGTCGGATTCTGGTTAGGTATTTTCAACCCAAACATGGTTAAACTCAAATTGCCAGCTCCACTAGCTGCTGATGCATTTCTTGTACATTGCACCCAACCCTCCCTCTATTTTCTTTTGTGTGTTGCTTTTCAAATCATGCTGATATTATCTTGAATTTACTACAGAGAAATGCAAGAAAGTTTGAGGGACCTAAGTGAGAATGAAAACAATCAAAAGTAAAGTTTCTCTCGCAGATTAGTAGTTGCTGTTGCATAATTTATTGTCCTTATTGACACTTATCTTCATTGCCCATTTTAGGTGGCTTTTTGTCACGGAAGAAGACATCAAGGGATTACCATGCTTTGAGGTTAATTGGCTTTCTTATGTCAAAGTTATAATTTTCACATCATTTTGGTGCTTTAGTGGTTGCTACATGCACATTTCCAGATTTCCTTGTATAAGTTTCTTCTTTTATCTGTCGGCTAAAAAATGTATTTCTTTGGTATAATCAGAATGAAACTCTTATTGCAATTAAAGCTCCACATGGCACCACACTGGAAGTTCCAGATCCAGATGAGGTAAATTAAGAGCCAGATAAAATTCAGGAGCTCCTAATTTTGGTTCATGCCATTCCTTGATGCAACTTTTTCTTTATCTTTCTGTACCAGGCCGTTGATGACTCCCAAAGGAGATATAGAGTAGTCCTTAGAAGTACGATGGGTCCAATAGATGTTTACTTAGTCAGGTATCGTTTCTTGCTTGTATCTTTTAGAAAATCATTGTTTTGATCATATGATTCGTTTTCTTTTGGTTGTCACTAAATCTCACACTTCCTCTCTTTCCCTAGTCAATTTGAGGAAAAGTTCGAAGATATTAATGGTGGTGAAGCGACTCAAAGCATTCCATCCGACCTAGGGTTTAGCGAGAACCAAAAAACAATAGTTGCAGAGGATATTAGAGGGAAGGAAGTAGAGGTGCAAGGACAAGATGCTGATAGCATCTACTCAGATCTTAGTGTGTCGCAGGACTTTGTGAGTGGGATCATGAAGATTGTCCCATCTGATGTTGATGTAAGTCATGGTTTTCTACTTCAGATAATTGTATTCATGCTTCAAATCAGATTCGGAAAAGCTAATTCAGCTTAAAGTCTTCCCTTTTAGCTAGTTCATGCAAATCCATTATGCTTGCTGTTTGTATGTCTCTTGTCTGACAAAAAAGTACAGATTCATAGCTCAGTTGCTAGAAACGATCATGCTATAATGTTTTTCATTTGTTTTGCAGAGTGATGCCGACTATTGGCTCTTATCAGATGTTGATGTTAGCATCACAGATATGTGGAGGACCGAGCGTATCCTTCCTAACCCATTTTCTCAGCTTTTAATATCTTATTTCTTTATCGAACTTGAGTATTTTTAGCAAGTTCCTTAATTATCAACCAATAGCTGGTGTTGAATGGAATGATTTGGCTACACTTAATGAAGATTTCACCATGGCTAATGTCAACACGCCGCAACCCCAAACTCCACCATCCAAATGCATCATAAGTGTGTTTTCTGAAGATGAAGGAAATATGGAAAAGTGAAGGCTTTTGTTAAGGTAGCGTTTGAATTAGAATTTTGAATCGGAATGAGAATCAATAATGTGAAAGGACCAAAAAATTATAACTCAAACATTAACCTTGGAAATTTAATTCATGTCCTTTTCGATTGTTGATTCTCATTCTTAATATATAAAAAATTCTTATCCAAACGTTACAGTGATTCACTGAGGCTAGATTGAAGGTTTTGTCGTCTTTTGCTTTACTGAATTATCTCTGAAGACCATGGGAAGATGTAGCTTTAGGCTTTAGCTAGTTGATTGTACAATTTATGTAGCGAAAATTACATTATTCATGTGACTTGTGCCGTAAATTGTCAGGGCATCCATGTATATATCTCAACAATCCTAGCTTTTACTGTAATGATCTAGTCTGACCCGAGATTAAGGTTTTTGAGTAGGAAAATGTGAATGACATATATATTCGTAATTGTGTAGCTGTCATGTAAATAATTGATCAGAAATACAATTTCCATTGCTCGTGAAACACAACGAAATCATTTGTTGGAGTGTTTAAGTAGCCGTAGCTATACTTACAACAGTGACAAAAAGTATATAAGCCCTAATATATATTACACATGATGCTACATTACTTGGGACTTCATATATGTTACACAACTTAATTTTCTTGATCAACTTTCTTCCCAATCCAACCAGCAACAATGGGCGTAAGAGCAACTGTTGGAGGGAACCTAATTGGGGATGCGGCATTGTGCGCAGCATACGCCAGTGCAAATGTCCCGACTTTCTCCCCATTTGCATCTGTCACAATTCCTATCTGAAAAACATGATACAACGATGACTT
>JAYMTG010000278.1:0-13879 GCA_036897565.1 Pelargonium exstipulatum | reverse complement strand
TTAATTATTAAATTTTATAAAAATACATGTTTATCGCACGGATGTATAAACTAGTTAGATACAATTTCAATATTTTTATCAAACTTTTTCTGATTAGATTTATTTTTGGAACCCATTAGCGTATTTGTTAACTTTTGATTTAAATTAATAAAATATTAACTTTTGCAAGCAAAAGAATAAACAATTACACCCAAACAGCAAAGATTTTTTTTCTTGCCCGCCAAGATATTTAATTTATAATATCGTGACGTGGAAAATTATGATTGGACCACACACTAACATATGCAAATAAAAGCACACCGCCTCCAATAAAAAACCGTTGAGCCGCATTTTGGATTTGTCCATCTCTATCCTCACACCCGAAACCGCCAAATTGAAATTCATGGTGTCCAACAATCCGAATCCAGCTGATGGATTTTACCTCGATCCTTCCGGCGTCGCGCTTCCCGGCATCGGCCAGTTCGCAGCCGCGTCGGCGGAGGATCTGAGCAAGAAGATCAGAAAACCTTACACCATCACCAAGTCTAGAGAGAGCTGGACCGATCCCGAGCACGACAAGTTCCTCGAAGCTCTACAGCTGTAAATTTCCTATTCTCCCTCCAATTCGAATCTTTCTATTTTCGTAATTGTGTTTGTATGAATCGTTTCTTACATTTATGCAATATGTGTATGTAAGAGATTTTTGGGGATTTCAGTGTTCAGGTTACCTAAAGGTGAAATTCATTCCGGTTTTGGGTGAAGATATGAATGTCTGTAAGTATATATATACTTTGTACCTTAGGAATGGTAAAAATTGGGGATGATTGAAACAGTGTGGAAAGAAAATTTGTAGAAATTAGAATGTATTGTTGTGGAATTTGGGATTTGGAGAGTTGTGTTGTTTGAACTGATTGAATGCTTTTTCAATTCACACTTACTTTAGTATTGTTTATATTGTACTTTTCAGCTCTTTATTTTAGGTAATCTGGTTTCAAAATTGTGTGCACTATTATGGTCACTGTTCATTCTTCAAAGTGTTATGATTATAATTCTCATAATTTGAAGGTTGACAGTTGATATCTGTATGCATTTGAGCTATGTGAACTTTAAATTTCATGAATGAGAAATGAATTTGCAAATCAATGCGAAGTTATATCATTGTGTGAAAAGAAAACGTAAGAATCTATCAGTGTGAGAATTTGAAGTTTATAAGTAATAACTTATAATTAGTAAGGTTACACTTCGTTTTTGTTAGACAAGAAGAAAATTGTCAAGCTTGAGATGAGATATGAGTCATATGACTCATGCTTAGAAAGGATGTTAAACTTTCAGGAACTTTGCATCTTCTTTGGATGTGATAAATTTAGTTAAACCCATAGATGACATGACCCCTCATTATATCTGCAGGCATATATAAATCTAAAAAGCCGTGTGATTACTTGAAATGGCCGAAGAATATCCCTTGTGCTTTGCAACACGCTGAATTAGGCAGTATTGCTTGACCTTATAGCACTTTCATTCCTTTATCCTTTACTATTGTGACATTGATTAAATCCTCTATTCTGTCCAGATTTGATCGGGACTGGAAAAAGATTGAAGCATTTGTTGGCTCAAAAACAGTTATCCAGGTAACCTGAGAGGCAGAATCAAATAGTTCCTTAACTATGAGTAATCCATTAGAGTTCCTTTCATGTGCATTGCTTACCTGGAATTCTCACCCCCTTTCATCTCTGTCTAGACTAGATGATTGTTAAACATGATAGTGCAATTAGATATATGCTCTACTGTTGCACATGCAGTATTTAGGTCCTATGAAAAGAAAAGAAAAAATCATAAATTTTCCACGATTATATTCTTATTTCTTACTTTCTTTTTTCAAACTAATGTTCTCTGTGCACTCATTTCACATTTTTTTTTGTACAAGCAGACATGTTTTGGTGACAAGCATGAAATGATAGATTTTTTTAGTTTTGATTATCTATGATACCAGCATAGACCAGGAAGAATATTAAAGCATACTCTTTGCAGATACGTAGTCATGCACAGAAGTACTTTCTGAAGGTTCAAAAGAGTGGAACGAATGAACATTTACCTCCCCCTCGGCCAAAAAGAAAAGCCGCTCATCCGTATCCTCAAAAAGCCTCAAAAAATGGTCAGAATAGCTTATTGTTAAGTTTTGCTTTGCTGTATAATTCAAATTACTAAGTAATATTGGCTCACATATGCTTTATCTGGATACTTCAGTGCTTTCACAGGTGTCGGGCTCATTACAGTCATCTGCTCTACTTGAACCTGGATACGTTCTCAGCCCAGATTCACCATCAATGCTGCGGGATCCAATTGCTAGTGCTGTAGTGTCATCCTGGACAAACAGTTCTGTTCAAACTGTCAGTCTATCAAATGTTACAAAAGGTTCACTTATTTCTACTTGTACAATTCTTTTCTTTATTTAGTGATCTGTAGTTGGGCTCTAGACAGTAGGGGGTAATGTTTCCTCATGCCTGAACACCCTCGCCCTGATGTGTGCAGTTTTTGGTTTGTATGGCAATGGGTTCTTTTGACTTTTGAGAACTTAACATCTAATTGCATTCTTTTGCAGGACCAGCAGCGGGTAATAACTGTTGTAGTAGCACTGAGAGCACTCCAAGGAACCGGCCAACGGGAGAAACAACAGATCAAGGAAATCATGGTCACCCATTGAGAGGTGGAGTTAATATGAATTATATCTTTGTACAAAAAAAAAAGACTGATACTTGTATGGGTAAAAGTTTCATTGAGGAACTAATTTTAGTTTCACTCAGGAAATGGAATAACTTGTAAACAATTAAACAAACTGCTTGCTTATAGTATTTTCTGTTTACAATAGTCTTAATGAATGGCTATATTTACCATTTTTGTTTGGTCATTTGTTGGATGCAGTTCTGCCCGACTTTGTTCAAGTATACACCTTCATTGGCAGTGTCTTTGACCCAAATACTACCGGTCATTTGCAAAAGCTTAAGACGATGGACCCTATTGATGTTGAAACCGTATGTTACTTTCGAACCTTCACCTCTGCATATTTATTTATGTGATTCATACAATGTGGAATTGCTGGTTATATGGTAATGAATCTAATGATTGGTTGCAAGTGTTGCTACACAATTCGTAGTAGACAACATCTAGTTTGCATTTCCAATTGTACAGCATTCTACTTCTAACTGCCTTTAATCAGTAAATTGCACTGATCGAACTTGTTGACGATTGTAATTGCTCATTATTTTGGTTCATATACAGGTTCTATTATTGATGAGAAACCTATCCATCAACCTCACAAGCCCAGATTTTGAGGATCATGTAAGTAAAGTCTCTCATGATTTTTTTTAGCAATGTCTAGATAATGCAGCATCGTTCGTAAAAGCACTCTTCATCATATGACTTAAATGGGATGTGGTTTTCACTTTCTAAAACGTTTAGCATTGTTCACTAATAAAATGATGTCACCATATGAATGTGGTTGTTAACTCCAAGTTTCCAACATGGGCTATGCCACATTTCAGTATGATTACAGAACTCCCTTTTCGGGATCTACAACCCCCAAACACCCAGACAAAGTCCAAATGTTGGGATTAGTACACTGTGGGCCTGTGGCCCTAATTTTTGGTGGTTTGTTGAATTATTTGAGGGATGAGATATAAACTATATTTATAATATCATCACATGTAATATTCATGCATCAATTACATGTGGAGATTGTATCCTCTCAATTTCTACATAGGCCCTCCTATAAGTTTAGTCTTTTGGGTTTGTGGTTTGTGGACAGCAGGGTGTTGGTCTGAGATGCGGCCTCTGTGACCCTTGTTTATGTTAGTTCTTGGTCCACGTACAGATCAGGCATGCACATGAGGGGGAACGTGGAGTTTACCACTTAATAGTTTGGGCCTCCACTTAACAGAAAGCTTTTTGGTCCGAGCAAAGTTAAATGCAAGTCATGGCCCCAGTAAATCTGCCCAAAAATATTTTATAAGAAATTAGTATTAGTTCCTCAGTTTCGCATTGATAGAACCCCTAACAGCTGCTTTGGGAGAAATGGGTCTATAATGTATAACTTGGTCCCAATTGTGTGAGTGGGAAGAGGTCTCAGGATCGATTCCTACTCAACTCATTCTTGGTGGTGGTGCTGTAAGAGACCACTTTTGGTGCAGTATGGTGCCAAAAGCCCTAGGCTAGGGTTAAGAGGCAAAATCTCTTTCCTGAACACTATTTCCTTGTTCAAGCTTGTATATATATGTCTTGAAAAGGTTCCTTAGGCCATCGCAAGATAGGATTTCGGCACCTATCTGTATAAAAAAAAAAAATGTATAACTTGGTCCAATCTTCCCAGTCTTTCATCAGGACAACAGGACTTGGTAAGATTATTCCCTAGAACTAGACGTGGTGGAACCAGTACTAGGAAGGTGACTCGTAGGATTTGTTTAATCATATAACATTCAACTATTGGAATTGTCATCAAACTCCCTTGTCTCACTGCTTTGCTTGCTACTTCGAATCTAGTGTTCATGGTGCTTATGAGTTCTGATGCTAAAACTCATGTCTATTTTGTAATCGATTTATTTAACTATTTAGAATTTCTTCGCTCTCTGTGTGCATTCTTCTGGCCTTAAAATTCTGAATGATAGGACTATAGGTTCCAGTATGTGGCACTGGAAGTTCTCGACAATTATTTAATAGCTGGGCTTGTCATTTACTGTAGTCCATGTAAAATAATGAGTTAAATCATAAAAATGACCAAGGCATGTTGGGCCAAGCGGTTGATGGCTTGATGCACTTAGGATTTTCCTTTGAGGTCTCAGGTTCGATGCTCCTTGCCGACGGTATGAGGTGAGATTTATGGGGTTAAGGGGAGAACTAGCCTGCTATCCCATCGATTATAAAAAAAATCATAAAAATGTAATTATTGCATGTATACTATATGTTAGGTTTGTTTTATAAAGTATTTTCCAGCAATTGGAAAGCCTGGGCTAAGCTTGTATGTACCTTCCTCAACAAAATGGAATATCATCTCCTTCCCCTCTCCAACTTTAAGAATTATTCATGAAATATAAATAAGGTAGGTCTCTCTTCCGGTTTAGGCAAGTCTTGCTGCTTCAGAGGTTAGTAGGTTGGTCCCAGTTACCACTAGTGTGTGCTAAAATCTCTCATTGATTTCTTTTTGTAAAAGTAAACAAGGCGCTGTAAGGTGGTCTACTGCTTGCTTATCAAAAAAAAGGTGGTCTACTGTTTCCTAGTTGAGTTTCACATGATGGGATAGGACATGCTATATCTATTACGACTAGGCTATATTGATATCTCATTTCATCATCACATTCACCCTTCTAGAAGATCTTCCTTGCAGGGATGAGATCGAGTCTTTCCCTTTTGCCCAATAGGAGACCAGTTTGAATGCAACTGAAGGTTTTAAGAACAGTTTTTTAGAAGATAGCGTACTAGGATTTCAGCCCAGGTAAGGAGAGGAGAATTTTTATTTTATTTTATTAAATCAAACACGCCATACATGTTCGATAAGGCATGGAAAATCCAAATGAAATTTAAGTAGTCTTACATGCACAACATTATGTTAATGCATTGAGTTGATTCTCCTCTCTTTTCTTCTCTCAAAACAAATGGATTGTGGGTCCACTGCCTCTTCCTGAGTGTGATACTGAACGGTCTTATTTTTGCAGAGAAAGTTGCTTTCCTCCTATGAGATTGATTCAGATGTGACTGACCTCCACGGTGCATAAAGCCATTATGTTAATCAGAAGAAGAAAAGTTGCTCGATTTGCTAGGTAACAAAGAAATTTTACTTTCCAGTATCCATCAAGTGCTTTCTCTTTCGTTGATTTTGTTTGCAGCTAACTTAATTTTCATTATATATATATAAAAAAAGGCAGGGCATCAATGATAGGGGCTTTGACTGGAAACCAATTGCTGAAGTCAGAGTAGGTGTTATGAGGCGATGGGGCCGGAGAGTTTGAATAATCCTCTCCATGACTGTATGATGTACATATTGGAAGAAGGGAGAGAATTGTGATTACTATTGGGGAATGTATAGCAGCTCAAGATGTTTTTGAAGGTTGTGCTGTACAGTTCAGGGCTTTTATGTATTCAAGTTTTGGCTTTAAGTGATTGTGATATAGGTCCAACTAGTGTAATGTAGTAGATGATGTAGTGCAAGTATTTGTGTAATTTAGTGCAATTTAATGTACAATTTGACATTTAGACCATTATTTTGGAAGCTCTAGTTGTACTTGAGCATTGCCAAAATAAAAATTTGGGAAAATAGTGCAAGAACCTAATATCTTATTCAGCATTTATATTTTGTTTGGAGTTGGGATTTGGCCCCTCTTTTTTTCTTTTCTGAAACAAAGGTAAAAGTTTCAAAATAGTTCCTATACTACATTTGTTTCAAATTATTTATTGTTCTAATTTTGTCTAAACTTCAATTTTTGTTTCAATTTAGGCCAAATTATGACATACTGATGGAATGGAACAGTAATAGAGAGCTTCATTCATGATTTAACACCAAGGCTTGTTTATATTCGTTTTGAACACTATTGGTTTCTTGTTCAAGCTTGTATATATTTGTCTTGTAAAGGTTCTTTAGGCCGTTGCAAGAAAGAATTTCGGTACCTTTCTGTAAAAGAAAAAAAAAACAAGGCTTAGCCTTGCCTTTCTAGCCTATATTGATCATGTTCTGCTCTTGTTCTCTTCTCTGCTAAAGACAAGATTCATCAGAATACCAATTATCATTCTTTTCACTAAAATTTCCACTTCAAACAACCAGAGCATAAACATAATCACAACAAAACTCCTGACATAGTCGATGGCGCAACGAGTAGCTACAAAGTAGCAAATCTACAACACATCCTGTCCGGTTTGATGATAAGATCAACCTATGAGACTATAGTTGACCTCCATTATCAATAACCCAAAATCACCAACAGTAGAAGCAAATCTTTAAGCCGAATATAATTGTCACGAGAAAATACAAGCATACTTGTATTGAAACTCATAAGAGATGCAAGTCATAAAGATTTTCCAATGATGTTCTTTAGTTTCTATTTCTATGTTTCTTTCTCCTATCATACTATATATCGGTATATCTCAACTAGATGCAGACTACAAATGACAGCTATATACCGCTCTTTGGACGACTCCACCAACATTTACAACACTGAACCAAGTAACTATGCAAGAGATGAAATCATCCAAACATTACCAAAGAGATGTGATGTCTCTGCTTAAATCCCATGTGATCCTACTAGCATGATCTTGGTCAGGCAATGTGAAAGGCTCCATCTGGCGTGCCGTCAATTCATTCTGGTAGATCTGATTGAAGGCCACTTGATTATGGTATCTACCGAAACTAGGATCTAGAGACACCACAAACAATAACAGAGTTCATCACAAGATTCAAAATTCATCAAGAAGCTATAAATTCAACAAAGGTGGGAAGTGAGTGCTTTACCTGGATTTGACATTCCATGGCCTCCATAACTCGGTTGTTGATAACTCGCAGGAAATGCTTGCAATGTGTTCGGTTTCTGTGCATAACAAGGAAGCTGATTATTGTGATTGGAAGGCAAACCTCTTTGCTGCCCACTTAGCAGTTGAGGGTGAGAAAACCTGCCTGGAATAGCCAAACGCTCAAACTGACGATGATTGACAGGATAATCAGGCCGTGCTGACATGGTGTGAGGTTGCTGACAGGGACTGGGAAAAACATTAACAGGACTATGTTGATGAGACTGATGAGACTGTTGATTGTATGGATAGGGCCTTGAATCTTGAAAACAGAAATATGTCCTGATCTGTGGATTCACTTGAGAGGGGGCAAATTGCGGGTAAGACTGCTGAGCATGTGGATTGTATGTCCCCATACCCATTGCATCATGAGAATTGTGAAAGGGAGTATTTATCCCGAAACCCAGTCGATCAGATTTTTCATCACTATTGTGAAAATTCAAAGCTGCAAACTTCTTAGCAAGGTCAACTTGGGTACTTGAGGCAAACAAATCAGCTTCAAAAGAATTCTCATCTGACATGATGATGGAGTCTTGTAGTACTGTGGAATAATCAAATGTGAACAAACTGTCCTCATCAGGCAAACAAATTTCATCGACAAAATCAACCTTTTCATCAAAGCCACTGTCAGGAATGATAATTGGCTGCTGTTCAATGTGGAATTCTGATCCTTTTTCAGGTTGAATGTCACCTGAGCCTGAGTGATGATCCTTGGTTTTATTCAATCCAACCTCCTAATCATGCCTGGAGGACATAGGAACTTCATATTTGTCTCCATTGGCTTTGCACTCATCAACTGCTGAAACAACGACATTATCATGTCCAACTAGTAATGGATGCATAAAAGGCTCCATAGCATTATCCCTCGTAACCCCGCCAACAGAATCCTTTTGAATAACCAATAATTCACTTGATTGCATCTCCTCCGTGAAGCCCGTTCCAAGAATCAGTTCATGAGAAAGATTATTCTCAAATCTTGAAGTGTTTCCATTCCCTGAAATATTATGTGCCTTGTTATCACTTCCAAATTTGAGGAGCTTAGCTGAAGAACCCTCGATCAGATCTGAAGACAATTTTGGATCATTTTGACCTGTTCCACCATGTATCCAAGTAAAAAGTCGCGCTGTTTTACCATGATCATGAGCTAATTTGCTAACACTCCGGCCTTGCACATGTTTGCAATGATTTGGATGTTGTTTATTGACCACTGAAAGAGGGGATTCTCCAAGATTCTTGCAACCATAAACATCTTGGAGACCATTTGGTTTACAACAATGATACAATTCCTTAGAGTTCCCATTCATAGTTTCATGTTGTTGATAATCGGATCCAGCAAATTTCTCTGGCTGTATTTCCTTACTATCACAAGCCATACGTGCCGCAAGGTTACCATCAGCACTAGCAGTCTGGTTATCATTGCATTCACCATGTACAGCCTATATGAGTTATAAACCAAGAGGTTACATGTGAGAAGAAACAAAAGCATATCTCACAAAAATAGATGCATTATTCCCAGCTGTAATTTAATGAGGAGATGCTGGACACTGTGGGCAATGATGTGAACTTTGGGGGACTTCAGGGTATAGATATAGAAAGAACATTTTGTGAAATTGAATCCATGGACTTGATGTTGCTGACATTAGCACTTTCACTCATTTAAAAATAACAACGATTACATGCAATGACTAAGAAATGTACTTGAGCAAACTTTCAAAGAAAGAGATACATGTTAATTACAGTGACAAGAACTCCAATGCATATCTTACAGCCATAGTCGTTCTCTATATGATATGCGATACTATTAATATGCAAGTGTTCATGCATAGACATGTAATGAAGGCCAAAAATCCTATGTTAGAAACATAGAGGAATCTCTTGGGAGAGATTAACTTGTCAAGATAAATTATTGAAAACACTTGGGTAGCGTTTGGATTAGAAAACTTGGAATATGGGAATGAGAATGAAAAAGGTAAAATGAATAGCATTCCCATTCCAAAGCAATATCTTATAAAAAAATCATAATCCAAACATAAACAATGAGAATTTTATTCTCATTATTCCTGAACAATTTTTTAATCCTAGTTACCTAAATTGGTTATGTATTACACTACGTAACACACTAGAAATCAATATTTTTGCCTATATCAGAGCTGAAATGGCAGAGAAAATACACACTTAAGTACGAGTCTGCATAAACTTTTAATAAGCCAGCACCCAGATTATTTACCTCTTTTAAGGAGGAATTGGTCAACATTTTTGTTCCAGAATTCTTCTTAATGGATCTGCTTATAAATGCTGGTGTTGGTTGTCTGGAAGAAAGAGTTGGTGTAGATAAAATTCCATTGGCAGAACCACTATTTGAAGGTTGAGATAATGCAAAATCCTCCGACATACTATCATCTGAAACTTTTTTATTCTTCTCTTGAATTCCTAGAGCTTTATGCTGATCTTTCTTCATCAACTCAGAACAAGCTAGACAAAGGGAGTTTCATGTTAGGTATGGGACCAGGGAAACACAGAAGCAAGAATGCATCAACAAGACAAACAACTGAGAAAATCCACAACAAGTAAAACAAAAGGCAGGATATTTTACATTCTTTTCTTCTTTCATTCTTTGATCTCTCCTCGCTAAGGATATTATAAGAGCCAAATGCTTCCTCATTATATGAATCACTACTTCCTTTTCCTGAAAGAGGCATGAACTGAAAGAATTCCAAAATTTCGACTGTCAATCAGATCTCATGTGTTTAACTAATAGAATACATTATACTTTTGAAACCAAAAGGAGGATAATAAAGCATTCTATTATTCTTTTGGTACCAATTATTCAGTGTTGTAAACATCAAATGAAGCTATCGTAAAATGTACTGCATTTGTAAGAAGTTTAAATAAAAAAGTACAAACCAGACCTTGTTTGAGTATGGAAGACGGTATGGTTTTCCACTCCTGATGAGTATATTAAAATCATTATGGCCTTGAGCCTTAGGAGTAGAAGCTATGGCCATGAATCTACCACTTCCCAAAAGCCCATCATGAGCAGGATTTCGCATTAAACCTCGAGATAGGTTAATATAGCATCCAGAATCTGCAATTAATTAAATGTTCGACAACCATAAAAAAAATGCAAGGCGGAGCTTTCAATTGGTAACCAGTTACAAACTAAAGCCTTTATGAAAGCAAGCAAGTTCCATCAATATTTCAATGTCTCATCAACCATTAAAACAGCACAATGTAAACCATAATAAGAAAAAATATGTATATAAGTCTCAGCCTATTGAACAACAAAGAGAAGCACATTACAACTGCACATGATGCTTATCATGGCATTATTGGCACAATACTATTTGGCAATTGGCACAGTAAGGAAAGACCACTTTAAAGGGGATGCACATACTTGATTACAAATGCATTGAAAATTCAAGCTTTTACTATATCCTTTTTCAGTGTATAATAGATCTCAACTACTCAACACTTCAACCACAAACAATATAGAGGGAATGACAATTCCAGGAGAACCTAGTTAGGCAATTTTCAAGTATAATTATAGCACTCAGAAACTGGCCTCATAAGCTACTTCAGCAACATCCTACTAGAGGTTGAGAAAATGTTATTGCATTTCTGTTCCACCACATACATGAAGTATCAAAGCAAAAGTGATTTATAAATCATTCTCGTACCAAAATACTTCAGCTACTGTGCATAAGGAAGATCTTAGCAATATTCATGAATGAGGCATTTAGTTTCATTCCAGATCTACATACATATATATAATGTGCCATACCTAATCAAGGCTCTCACCTCAATATGGTTTTGAAGGAGTTAAACCTAATTCATTAAGGGTCAAGGAGATCTACCTTGGTAGAGAGGAAACTCCATGAAAGAAAAAATATGGGTGGCAGTTAAAGTAGAGATACTAATTATTGAATAGCCCGGGGATTGGAGATCCACCTACGGGCAACGACAGGATCTAAACTATCCAAAAATCTTTGTTCTATAAACATTGGTCATATGAACGCGATCTAACTCTGTTTTAAACGTCCTGGTAAATACTGTATTTGGAAAGACATTGAAGTTAACAACAACAACAACAAAATGGCGGTCGGGAAGAAGAAAAATAACTTAATCCTCTTATTTCATATTAAATGCAGAGAACTCATTATCTATAAACATTCTGGTGATAGAAGGTTTCCAAAAATACAGAAGGATGCCACATTGCCACATTACAGTAATATTTATTCCAAAAACAGAGCCTCATGTCTAGCATTGAAATATTTTGAGAAACATCATGGAAAAGCAGTATTGCTAACCTTATTAGCATGATAACTTTGGGATGAAACTATAGGCAGCAAACCATTCTGAACATGTATCAATATTGATGAAAATCTTTCATGCATTTTCATTTGATGCAACATAAGTGTACCGTGCCCATTAACATGAATATAGTGAGAGATGAGAGAATGTTAAAATAAAAAAGTAATACATCACATTTGCATACAAGTGACAATGTCTGGATGAACCCTAAACCTGTCTTGACTGTTAAGGAATAAGGAGTAATTAAAGCTTCAACTTCAACTTATCTTACTGGAACTACGATCCTGATCTGAAGTTGGACTAACTATAAGCAAGTGCTGTTTCATCAACTTATCAATATAGTAAACTTGTGAAACCTACTATGTATAAGTTAACTTCATTAGTGTTTTTTTTTTAAAGTGATGTAACCCTTTGGGATCAGATTGATTGGCATGCCAGAACACATTCACCCAATATTCATGCACAATTAGTATCACAAGTCTGACAAAGCATAGCTTCTAAACTGAAATATGAATCTAAGAAGATCAGCACAACAAAGACTCATGAAACTGGTAGTCCACATGACGTTTTGTATGGATCCCTTACGTCCAAACATTCTCATATATCATCAGGCCATAGGTATAAAATGTCATGACTCACAATCACAATGAGCATCAGAAATATGAAATCGAATTAGTTCAACGATGAGTATCAACCTAAGAACTCTGTTACTTTTCTCAAATGGTATAATGATGTAATAGTGATTAGTGAATTGCATAACCGGCTATTGGAAATTATCGACCGTGTAGATAAAAACAGACGGAACCACACACCTGAAATGGGAGGGGATACCAGCAGATGAGTGGAGGTGTCCTCAAACTCACTGTTCAAGCAAAAATATGATTAATCATGCAAATTGGTCTGTTACTTGAATAGAAGAGTAGCATCAAAAACTAATAATTTAGAAACTACGGTGACATCTTACCGTAACATTGGAGGATCAAAGTCTCTTGGCAAATTCTTGCAGGTCTCCATCCTACCTAGAGACAGAAGAAAGTCTCTTGAATATGAAATCTTCGAGCACCTGAAACACAAGCACAAGAACAAAATTAAAATATTCCCCCTTGATTCCAAAAAATTGCAAATTAATACTAATAAAAAATGCACGAAAACCTAAACCTAGAAGCATCAACTGGTCGTATCTATGCCCCAACTACTGTATCCATAAAAAAAATTACAATAGAATTATTATTTCTTTTATAAAAAAAGTACATTGTTACTTGATCATATACAAATGTCCTTTAATACAACTCAAAAATGTTTTTTTTTGCTTATTCTTTTGAAAATCTTCCAAGCAATGACTCAACATCATAAAAATTGAACATAAAAAAATGATCACATAACCAGCTAAAAACCAAAACATCAAATTCATAAAAAAAAAAATCAAAAGAAACTAAATTACTTGTGAGATTGTTTTGTAGTTCCATCCATTTCCTTCTTTGCAAGCAATCCTTGATCTCCACTTCCTGATCTCATTTTTCTCTGGAAAATTAGACCGCCAAGCAATCAAATATAATTATATCAATGTCACTATTAGCTTAACAATTTTCAAAAAATATCAGGTTAGTACCCAAGCAGATCAGCTCCAGTCGCTTATATCTGTGTACATGTACTGTAAAACCCTAAAGATCTACACCTTTCCACAGACATTGCGTTTTCCGAGCTGTGTAATCATCACTCGTCAACTTAGAGAAGAGAACAACAAAAAGGAAAAAATGTAAAGAGAATCACGAAACAATCAACAACTGAGCTTTCCAAGCTTAATCTGATGTTTCATTTTCTCAGGAAAATTTGCAAGACATGTTTGGTTGCTCGGAAAGTGAGAGAAAATGAAGAGGCTGTGTAAGGAAAACGAGAGTTGCGCCCTGCGGTGGTGCACAAGAACAACCTGGACATAATGGTCTGCTATTTATAGGACGTTTCAACAAAAATCAGATACGAGCCTCACTAGCAAGCAGACGCTACAGTAAGCAATCAGGTTTGCAATTTCTCAGACGGTAATGAC
>JAYMTG010000277.1:0-13884 GCA_036897565.1 Pelargonium exstipulatum | reverse complement strand
ACCGGACCCAACCCTCTTTGTCTCACGACAAACCTGACCCGACCTGAAAAATTAAGCATAAAAGTGCATGAGATATTCAAATTTGAAAGAGAACTATCCAACTAATAAAACCAAGCTAACACATAATTTTCTCAGTTCAAATCTAAAAGACAAGTCCATAACTGTATTAAAGTCACCAAATTTAGATATATACTAAAAAATAATAAATTAAAAAGAACTTTTTGGCAGATGTGACTCACAAGTCCAAATTCACAAATCAGTTCTGTCCAAGAACATCCTCTTTCAGCACATGTTCCCAATCCGACGATGAGCAATCATACCAATCTCCCGAAAGCTGATTTCTCGAGGGGTTTTCATTAACATTTAACTTGTCTTCACCTAACCCGTTTGTGGAAATCGACCAATAATTGCTTCTACTTGCAAACCCAAGATCAACATCTAGCAATTGTTCAGTTTCCGGCTCCATGAAACTTGAGTTCTCAGCTCGTGTTTTCAGGATATGGAACTTCGTTAGGACAGATGTTGTTTGACTATCATTTGCTTCTCTAGCCAATATCTCGAGTGTGTTTGAGCCAATAGAATCATGGGAACTCCAGACATCCTGTTCATTCACATTAACAATAGAATTCGAGCAATCTACTCGGGATTTAAGGATATGATATCTGGACATATCATCGTCTGAAACAGCAATGATAGGACTACCCGTTGCTTCACTTGGCAATGCCTCAACCTTGTTCGAGTCAGTAGCATACCGGGAATCCCAGACATCTTCCCTGGACCTCAGCATATGATATCTGGTGAAAACATCGTCTGAAACAGGGGCCGGGCTATCATTTGTTTCACTATCCAATTTCTCAACTTTGTCCATAGCATTCTGTGAATTACTTACATCTTCCCGGGACTTGAGGATGTTATATCGGGACATAACATCATCTGAGTGGTTGTTCAGGCTAATGACACAAGAATCTTGGTTTGGAACATCGTGTATCGAGCTATCCTTTTCTTCACTTCCCAATTTCTCGACCTGGTAAATAGCATCCCGGGAATTCATTACATCTTCTCGAGACTTAAGGATATCATATCTGGACATAACATCATCTGAGTGGTTGTTCATGCTAATGACACTAGAATCTTGGATTGGAACTTCATGGATCGAGCTATCCTTTCCTTCACTTCCCGATTTCTCGATCTTGTAAACATCCCGTGAATTCGAGAGATCTTCTCGAGACATAAGGATATCATATCTGGACATATCATCTGCGCAGCCACTTGTGGAGGAATCATGATTAGAGATCACAGATGTTGTACCACAGCTAGGTTCGGGTTTCGCGTTGTTAATAGAGCTCAGAACAGGAGAGACCTTGTAACTTGACAGCTTCTTCGAGTCTGTAGCAATGTCCAACACATCTGAAGCAAAACAATATGATATTCAATAAATTATTGGAAAAAGGATGAAGGGCTAAATGGTCCATGAATTATTGAACACCGACCAAGATAGTCTCCAACGTTAACACTAGTTTCAATCTTTTTTTATTTTTTCAATGCCACATAAGCAAAACAGACATAAGGAAGTTAATGTTGGGATCATTTTGGTCGGTTTTCAAATATTAAGGGGCCAAATTGTAGCTCATGAACCAAATTGATTGTAACCTGATAGTTCAAGGACCATTTTGTTAGTTTTTCCAAAGTTAAGGTATAGAATTTTACCTTTGGCTTTCTTCAACTCATCTTTCTCCATTTCAATCTTCATGCGATTGAAGCGAGCTTTGTAACGGATGGCACATATTGCAGCTTCTGCTTCAAGCCATAGATTCTTGTACAATCGACATTGAAGTTGTGTTTCTTCTCCACAAACAAAATTCTCGCTTAGAATTTTTTTTATAGACTACAAGAAAAACACAAAAAATTCAATTTTCTCCTTTCCTTGAGCATAATTTGTAGTGTACCGAAATAAAGTACCTGGACCATGTTATTGTCATTGACGAGGTCTTCATCGCCCCTTGGAGGATCAATATTGGAAACTCGATCCTTCATTTCCTCTTTTCTATGTTGATAATCAAGCTGACTCTGAACATTCATGGATAAAAACAGCTTACAATACAAAAAAAATCTCACATAAAACGCCTATTTAGTATTGATCGGACATAATGAAACCAAAAACAGAATTAAAAACAAAACAACACAACTGGATTCTATAATGAAATAACAATGTTGCTTCTTCAATAACCAAAGATACAGTATCAAATAAGACAAGCTGACTCTGAACATTCATGGACCAAAACAGCTTACAATACAAAAAAAAAAAAATCTTATATAAAATGCCTATTTAGTATTGATCGGACATAATGGAACTAAAATCAGAATTAAAAACAAAACAAAACAACACAATTGGATTCTATCAATAAGACACGTACCTTACGAGGATCCGGTAAATGCCCAATAAATTGAGAATTGTCTCCCAAAGAAAGCATTGGTTCTTTAGCAGGTCCTCGCTCAAGATTCTTTAGCATACACGTTTCAAGATTACTTATCACACATTTGAGGGTCTCACTATCTTTCTCTGTCACCTCAAACTCATCGTTCGAACAATGATGCAGAAGCATTGTTGAAATATCATGTAACACTCTAATCAAGACTCGTGCATCAATCTTGGAAGTTGATTGTCCCAATGGAAGGTTCAATGGTTTAGCATTTTCCACAGAAGGTGAGCGTGACGAACCTTCTGTAGCTCCCGATAGAACTTGACACCCGTCTTTTGAGTCATCATTGACACTATAAACTGATGCAACCTTTTTTCCATTCTCCGTCTCTTTAAGATATTGTCGTGCGATACAATGTATACTTGGTTCATGACTCTATTTTGACTTTTGAATTATAAAACTCGCCTTTCGTGGCATTATGCTATTCGTGTTTAGATAGTGAACTGTTTCTGCCAGATAATAGAGAGGAAAGCCTAGCACAATCGAGAATGAAACCCGGAGGATCTTGAAGGTTCAATTGTTGAGGTGCAGTAGCCTCCGGAACTTTAGAAGGTGGAAACCAAAATGGAACTCCTTTCCAGCATGGTGAGTCCACGACAGTGTTATAATGATCTAAAGTCTCGGAAAAATTCCCAACAGAACTAACAGCTTCGTTTACTCCGAATCCTTCTGGCCTGGTTTGAGGTATTTGAATATCAGATTTTGGTTCCAAGAAATTCTCCAAAGTAATATTTGAAACCTTTTTGCTGCTACATAGCTCGTTGTTCTTTACTCCCAATGTTCCCACAAAGCATTTTTCAATCTGCCTTGCATCAAAGAGATCTTTGGCCTCAGAACTACGATAGAAAGGAGATTTCTTCATGTTATTCCAAACAGAACCAACAGGAGGCAGTCGAGTGGGAGATACAACGTAAGCAGCCGATGTACTAAGTTTCGTATCAAAATCGTGTTGAGTCAAGCCTTCATTGTATGACCCGTATGACCTTTTATGGTTTCTGGAATTGGTCGTGTCTTCTAGAGGCGGCTCCGTAGAACGGGTTTTTGGAAGTATAGCGGATCCCAATAGTGATGTTTTTGGATAACCAATAGGCTTGAGCTTGGGATTTTGCCCCGAGAATGATTTATCGTCCTTTTTTGCGATTACAGACCCAATAACCATTTCTCGACTTCTCATTTCATTCTCATATGGAGGTTCTCCAAATGTGCCGAAGCCCTTAGATGCGAGACTTCCTGCATCAAAAACAAAATTATATAATTCCGAAACTCATTTATTGATAATCCTCATCAGTTTTCTTCACAATCCAAAAGCTAAAACTTTCTTTGTGTTGCAATGATGAAAACTTATAAGAAACTGAGAATACAATGATGAAAAAAAACTAAATTCACCATTTCACCCCGAAAACATATAATCCATGGCATTTGCTGCTCATTCAGAATGAGCTCCTTCAACACTGTTTTTTCATGAGAAATTTGATGGACCCACTAAAACTATGGTAGCATTTGGATTATGAAAAAGAAGAAGTAAAAATTTTCGTTTCAAATCCATTCTCATGACCGAAAAATCCTAATGTGAATATGAACAATTACAGCAAAATTATAATCCAAACGCTACGCATAAAATTAAGGGTTTCAATTTGCAAAGGAAAGGGCATGTGTACCTTGGTTCATATAATTCTCGTAATTGGACGAGCCAGCTGCATTTGGTCTCTCCTTTGGACAGAAATTCCCATCAATCTCCACCTGTTTACCACAATTCCAATCTCCCGGTTTATTCCACGCATCACCCCACGGAGATGTATACTTCAAACCAGTCAAGCCGTCAGCACAATCCTCGTGAGAGGATCCGTTCAAAGCCGAAGCATAAGAACTAGATAACAAATCATAACCCGCTCGATCAGGTAACCCCACGGGACTATCATTGTGGATAGCCTGCATAGAAAATGAGGGATAATACGGTTTGGCTTCAACGAGATCAGTCTTTATCCCATTTGCAGAGATAGGGTTCGGATCAGACGGCAATGAAGCACTACTTGACGGATTGTTTTGTTGTGCACCAAAGTACGTATTATACCCCTTTGATACACGAATTGGCTCATCCTCCGGGTTTGGTTTTGCGAACAAATCAGAACTAGAGGTGAGGTACTGAGGAGGGATCCAATTGTGCAAAGAGGGATTCAAGGGCGCAGGAATGGAATAAGGTGCTTCAACGGCTATATCCACATGTGAATTTGAATTGGTTTTGGGTATGGACCTATCGACGGTAAAGGGAGGAGCTAAAGGAGATAGATTTGAAGCTGATGGTGCACATCCTTCACAGCCATAATAAGGCCCGAAACCCATCATCGGTTTATTTGCAAAATATCAGATAATCAAGTGAACTGATAAAAACACAGATAAATAAACATCAATTCAAAGTTCAAGTGCAGCAAATTAACACAAATAAGATGCAAAATTCATAGTAAATTAAGCAACAAGTGTATTAAAGCTGACGATGGAAATGGTTTATTTGCAGGAAAAAAAAAATCAGATAATAGAGTGAACTGATCAATACCCAAAAAAATCTACATCCATTAAAGGTTCAAAAATTGCTACAATAAGTGTATTAAAGCTGATGATGAAGATCATCCATAACCATAATATCCAAAACACATCATTAGCTTATTAGCAAAATATCAGATAATCGAATGAATGTACGGATCAAAATCCAGAAAAAATTGACAGCAATTCAAGGTTCGAGAAAGTAACTTAACTGGTATACAAATTTACGATGCAATATCTATAGTAAATTGATACAGAAATGTTGTAAAATTAAGCTACAAGAAGTGTATTGAAGCTGATAGTGAAGATCCTTCATAACCATGAATCACAGTCCATGATCATAATACCTAAAACAAATCATCGGTTTATACGCAAAGTATCATATAATCAAGCAAACTAATAAAAACTAAAATCCAACAAAATAAAAAATACATCATAAGTACAAACTAAAACCTCTTCTGGTAGCCGACCAAGCCGAGAATATTCGTTCCTGTTGACCGGTTCCTCACTTCTGCAGTTTCTCTAGCGTGGATAATAGAATAAGAAATAGGTACAGGTTGCAATATTGAGGAATTAGGATTAAAGAGTAGAAATAATTTGTGAACAATATGACATTGAGATAAGATTTTTTGCTATATTGATGGGATTTGAGAATCTGGTATTGAAAAGGTTTGCAGCATTTGCTATTAGAACATGGAGCATTATGATATGAGATAAGAATTTTTCAATTAACTAATTTCATAAAATTATTTATACTATCAATAATTAATAGATATATTTCAATCAGTAAATACAGATTCCATTGTTAACTGTTGTTAGATAAAAAAAGTATTTCTTGATAATTTTAAATTTTTATTCATAAAAAACAACAATAAAAGTTATGAATTACTGGAAGATGAAAAATCTTTCTTGATAATTTAAAATTTTAAATGAACTGGAGAGGAAGATCCTCTTTCTTGGTACTATTACAAACGGAAAATTTCATTTAAAAAAAAAAAAACTGAATCTCTAAAAATATTTGGGGATAATTTAAAATTTTAAAACAATTGAAAGAAATAAAGGAACTGGAGAGGAAGATCCTTTTTCTTGGTACTATTACAAACGGAAAGTTTCATTTAAAAATAAAAAAACTGAATCTCTAAAAGTATTTGGGGGCCTTGGGTCTGAGGGGGTCTCAAGCAAGGGCTTTATGGGCCTAGGGTGGTGTAATTCATTTTGGCAAAAAGTAGACCCACTTGAGCTCAAGTTTTATCATATTGTGAAACAGTTCCATGCTAAATGTTTGGACTGTTTATTAAGCTTGGCAATCTAGAACAAGTAGACCTCATCTCCCATGTGCAACTGTGCTGGCTCCACACAAGTTGTATAACTCATCCAGATTAAGTAGTTGTAGTGTAGCACTACTCCTGTGACTTTCTTTAGCTTACTATATATTCAGTGAAATTTGGTGAGGATAACTTAAAAAGGTCCAAATATTACTAATTTGGGATATATGACTTTGAGTTGGGACCCTTTCGGTCGAAGAATGTTAGTTAAGGTTTGCCCTGAGATTTCATGTTAATGTAAGTACTGTTGTTTTTAGAGATGTAAGGATATTCCTTTAGACAAATTTAAGCCAAATGAGTAGAAATGTAGCAGATGAAACTTCAAAAATAATCTTGGTCAAACAGCATTTTTTTATTATGTGAAATGACATTTCATAAGCTGATAAAAGTCTTTCTGGTTTTTTGTAACCGAGTATTTATATAAAGAAGAACTTCTGCATTATTTTGCCGAAAGCACTGCACATAAAAGTTATTTTATAGATTTTGCACTCAATGAAGTTTCTTTAGTCCAAATCAATTGTTTTATTCACTTTTCATGTTATTTTGACATCTTGTATGTTTTGTGTGGTTCTACTTGAATAGTTAATGAATGATTTTATTCTATATTTAAGCGGTTGCCTTGAATGATCAATTACATGATTGCCTGTCATGTTAACAGTTTCTAGTTCATTAAGTGAAGTACATGGAGAAGCATCAGTACTCTCAGGAAATGGAATAGTATCTAATCGTACCGCCACATCCTTGAATTCATCCACACCCCAAGAATCAGACAGACATCCTTCCAATGAGCATGAAGTGGCCAGAGCTTCAAATGTCGCTTTCCATTCTATGCCTGCAATGCATATAAATGAACAGGAAGACGTGGCAGACATGCATGGTGTGGAAAATGGTTATCTTTTTCCATCTGAAAAAATATTTTCAAAATCTTGTCCGGAATCCATAGCTTCTGAAGGGTCTTTTGGGGCATATATC
The DNA here is from genome assembly GCA_036897565.1 of Pelargonium exstipulatum. Classification (NCBI taxonomy): domain Eukaryota; kingdom Viridiplantae; phylum Streptophyta; class Magnoliopsida; order Geraniales; family Geraniaceae; genus Pelargonium; species Pelargonium exstipulatum. Next base: position 6,569 of record JAYMTG010000277.1, on the reverse strand, counting down.
AACAAAAATTTGCTTCCTTTGCAAAAGATTGAGAATTATTCACAGAGAAAATATTTTGCACCACACTGGTCAATTGAGGCTGTTAACGAGGCATTGGAGGTCAGTTTGATAATGGGTCTTCGTATGTTATATGTGATTAATTGTCCACCTTGACATACACTGCAAATATTCCCTAGTGTCTTAGGACATGATAAAAGTTGTTCATTGAAATGTCTTCTTTCTTTGTTTTATTCCAGAAAGGTGACGCGTTTAAAGCTTTGTTTCGTGTAAATGCTCACAATAGACTTGAGGTTTGTTATATATAACTTTCTTTTCAATCTGAAGGCTGAATTTTCCCTATATATTTGATGCATTACTTGGCTTTTTCTTTCTACAAATTTTTGTACTGATAGGCCTATTGCAAAATTGATGGAATTCCGATTGACATTCTCATCAATGGGATTGCTGCACAGAACAGAGCTGTAAGTCTGCATTTGTTATCCTCATTTCCTATGTTGTTCTATGCAGAGGAGTTCTGAGCTCCATTTGCTTTCAGTTTTCAAATACACTATAAGCTATTGGATGGTGGTGTTGCAACTTACAATTTCTGTCTTCCTTAGCTGTTATTAAGTATTGGTTTTCCAGTTCAGACTGTGAAAGGTTGTTAGTGTGTGGCTGGGGAACTGTTTCTACTTCTGTGATTTGAATATTTCACTGGAATATGCTGGCTAGAATTTGCACCTTTATGAGTGGGGAAATTCTACATATAAATTATTCATAAAATTCACCCCATTGCAGGTTCTTGAAATAGTTCTTTTAGAGATTGAAATTGTTTTATATGCTTAATAGATTATGTGCTGACAGTTACCATGTTTTTCTGTCATTGGTTATATTGAGTTAAGATATAGCTGAACATTGTTATTAAAAGTATGCTAATGCCTGCTCAATATAAAAGGTGGGTATAGGTCCACTTGGTGGACATTGAAGATTGATTTGGATGCTGATAAAGAAACTGTGTACGTGAAGACGTGTGTGATACAGGCTAAAAGGATCACTATTTTGATCCATTGATCATTATGTATTGATTTTTAGAATCCTACAAGTGTTATATAAATCACACCAACATATTTTCCTCACTTCAATGGGGCATGCTGATCATTCGGCACTAATGTTCTACTAAAACTTTGTTTTCAAACTTGAGCTTGCTTATGAACTTTCAATTATTTATATCTCCAAAATTGTTGCTGTTGATATTCATCTCTATAGTATTTTTTCCTGTTTTGTCTGGAAGCGTTCCGTGTTTTGATTATTTCACTCATTCAATATAGGTGGAAGGAGACACTGTAGTGCTTAAGGTTGATCCTTTGCCGCTGTGGACCAGGATGAAAGGATCAGCTGGATATTCCAACAATATTTCACAGCCAGAAGATAATGTTCTACTCCAAGAAGTTAATGAAACAGCTGTTAATAGCTGTAAGGGGAAAAGTAAGATTGATGAAGCCTGTGAGTACACACAATGTAGAAACTGCTTGCCTCTTAAAAAAGGGTTTCCTATTGAGGAAAATTCTCTTCCTGGTGAAGCTGCTCGTCCGCAACTCATAGATTCAGGTCGACATAGTAATGATAATGGACATCATCCCCATTCCTTAGATTCATCATATGCAGGTTCTTTTACAGACCAGAGTGAAGTTGGAAAAGCTGTGGGGAGGATATGTGCTTTGGTCAGTTCATTCCCATCAAAACGACCAACTGGAAGAGTCGTAGCCATTATTGAGAGATCTTCTCGCCGTGATGTTGTCATTGGATTTCTTGGTGTTAAACAGTTGCTTTCTTACAAGGAAGTTTGCAGAAAAGATGCAAAGAACAAGAACAATTTCTCATTTTCTGAGCATGAATACATTCAGTTGTCACCAACTGATCCAAAATTTCCAAAAATGATGGTGTTCGTCAAAGGCTTGCCTGTCTCCATAAGGAAAAGGTTAGAGGATGGTGATGTAACAGTTGAAATGGAACTTGTTGCTGCACAAATGGATAATTGGAGTGAAGAAACTCCAATTCCACAAGCCCGCATTTTGCATGTTTTTGGACGTGGTGGTGAGCTTGAACCGCATATTAATGCAATTTTGTTTGAGAATGAAATTTCTTCTTCTGAATTTTCTGCTGATGTACTTTCCTGCCTTCCAAGTGTCCCATGGGAGGTGCCATTGGAGGAGCTCAAAAGTAGAAGAGATCTTAGAAGTCTTTGCACTTTTACTATTGACCCTTCCACAGCCTCTGATCTTGATGATGCTCTATCAATCGAGAAAATGACCAATGGTATTTTTAGAGTAGGCGTTCATATTGCTGACGTCTCATATTTTGTTTTACCTGACACATCGTTAGACATAGAAGCTCAGCTTCGATCAACTAGTGTCTATATGTTGCAACGTAAAATTCCAATGTTGCCGCCGTTGCTTTCAGAGAGTGTAGGGTCTCTTAACCCTGGAGTTGATAGGCTAGCATTCTCTATTTTCTGGGACATCAACTCATCAGGGGAAGTTATTGATCGCTGGATTGGCCGCAGTGTGATACAGTCTTGCTGCAAGTTTTCATATGAACATGCTCAGGACATTATTGATGGGAAGTTTAGTGTGGAGGGTTGTAATTCCCCAGGAAGTAATGGCTGCCCACAGTTGCATGGCCGTTTTGAATGGCTGGATGTGATTAGCTCTGTTAAAAGCCTTCATAAGATTTCTAAAACTTTGAGGGAAAAAAGGTTTGCCAAAGGGGCTCTACAGCTAGAAAACTGTAAACTTGTTTTCCAACTTGATGAGTATGGAATTCCATATGATAGTATTCTTTGTGATCGGAAAGACTCAAACTTCCTTGTTGAGGAGTTCATGCTTTTGGCAAACACAACAGCTGCTGAAATCATATCTAGAGCTTTTCCTAAGAGTGCTTTGCTGCGGAGGCACCCTGAACCTAACATGCGGAAGCTAAAAGATTTTGAAGCATTTTGTTACAAACATGGTTTAGAATTGGACTGTTCTTCGTCTGGCCGGTTCCATCTTTCATTGAAGCGAATTAGAGAAAAACTCAAGGATGATTCTGTTCTTTTTAATATACTTATCTCATATGCTACGAGGCCAATGCAAGTGGCATCTTATTTTTGTAGTGGAAGTATGGCAGACTGTGAGAACGACTGGGGTCACTATGCATTGGCTGTTCCTCTATACACTCATTTCACTTCACCTTTACGTCGGTATCCTGATATTATTGTACATCGGACATTAGCTGCAGCTATAGAAGCTGAGCAGCTGTATTCCAAGCATCATCAGAACCCATCTGGTAAAGTGAAAAATGGAGAGGAGGTATCAAGATGTTATACTGGCATTTGCTTTGACAAATTTGCTGCTGAATCCAAGGAACGTAGGGAAGTATTATCGGCTGCAGCAATAAAGCATAAAATTCCCTGCGCAGAACTACTTGCCAATGTTGCTGCTCATTGTAATGAGCGAAAACTTGCTTGTAGGCATGTCAAGGATGCCTGTGACAAACTCTATATGTGGGTTTTGCTGAAGAAAAAAGAGGTACATGTTTCCCCCTTTACTGTTTTATCTTCTTTTTTCCCTTTGGTTATAGACAAATCTGGATTTTTTCAGAAAGGTTCGCACCCTGGAATGCTACCATATTGAAAAAACGGAATGCAACATTTTGTAACTATTCATTTTGATTTATATCATAGCTGTATATACTGATGCATGTGAAGTACTAATTAATTTCATCAAGCTGATTTGGAACTCGACCATCTGTGTCTCACGATAACCCTACCGTTCCCCTTATCTTTCTAATTCATAAGCTGCGTTCTACTTCAATGACTACGAAAATTTCTGCTAGTTAAAGGAATTGATTCCTACATATCTTCTCTGTGTTATGTTGAATGCGATCAAGTTGGCCAATACATTTTTTTGTTAAGTGTGTTTTTGTTGACACTGAACTAAGGGCATGTCTAACTTCTTCCCCTTTCTAATAGGTTATAGGCGATAGATTCTGTGGGGTATCAGTTTGCTTCTCATGTTTATTATCATGCTTATTATATCCTAGGACTTTAGATTAGTGGTCTATACATAAATGAGTTATCTGCATCCTCCTACATTTGGCCATTGTTTCTGATATCCATTTACCGTATTTTGGAATAAACTGAGTGGAAACAACTTCATCGGGACTGCTATTCCCATCAAATCTTCATGTATATAGCGTAAATGCAATGTGTCATATGTATCAAATCAATCTCCCCTTATTGCGTCATATGTCAAGATTGGCCATCTAGGCATTCTGTTTTTGTTTAGCCTTGGTTAAATCTGTTTTTGTTTAGCCTTGGTTAACAAATCCATGGCGATCGTAATAAAAAAAACAACCTAGGTAGGAGTGTTTCATCGTGTGGTCGATATGCCATGTCTTTAAATTGAATTCCATTAAGGCATATTATCTTGCTGGATTATGGCTTAACAACTTATGAATCTTCTTGGTCACTAACTCCTTTATTGTACCATTGGGGCTGAAGTTGAAGAGAGCTTGTATTAAGTAGAAGACATTACATATATGAACTTACTAATAAAATCTTATGTGGTAATAGTTAGAGCTAGGTAATATGAAGTTAGAGTAGTGTGATAGTAGCAAATCCAATATCTTTTATATGTATTCTCTGCCAATCTCTTATCATGATTGTTTTATGTTTGGGCTGTCTTTTCTTTTTTCAGGTTTTTATTTCAGAAGCTAGGGTGATGGGCTTGGGGCCAAAATTTATGTCCATTTATATTCAAGAGCTAGCTGTAAGTTGTATCTTTTCTTATGTTTTCCTTGATTTAAAATAATATCGTTAAATCTTATTAGCCAATTTTTACATGTTTTCAGATTGAGCGGCGAATATATTATGACGAAGTTGAGGGTTTGACGGTAGAATGGCTAGAATCTACCTCAACATTGGTGCTTAGTTTGTGTACAAATAAACGTTTAATTAGGAGAGGTAGCTCTGGGAAATGCAAGGTGCTTGAAGATTTTGCATGCATTGTTAGTCCATCTAAAGATGGTACTGATGAGTGTGTAACAAACGTAGATGACGTTGAGCCACGTTCTAACATAGAAATTGATCCTGCTGTTTTCCCCCTCACAGTTTGTGTATTTTCAACAATTCCTGTAGCACTACATGCTGTTGGTGGGGATGATGGACCCCTTGATATTGGGGTGAAGTTGTACATGGCGTCATATTTTAAGTGATTCGGATAATGGAACTGATAGGGAGTCAAGAATTTGAAGATGACAGATTTCTATGCAATGGGAAAAAAGCTATGTGGTAGATAAGAAGTTAATGTATAGTTAAGAAGTAGTAGAGTTTCAGAGATGACATGCTTTAGATCTGCTGAAGCCTTTTGAATCCTGAATATGTTTGCTGCAGCTGAAACATCTTATGGTGGTGTAGATAAGTACGGTAACTTTCCTGTGGTATTTGCTTTAGTGGCTTATTTTAACAAAAGCTGCTTCCTGGAATAGGCCTTATTTTTCGTACGCCTGTTCCATCTAGTTAATTGGATTGATTTGTCTCCATGTCTGGTGCATTGACGCCTAGACTTGGGCACCCAATTCATTTTTCTTTACCACTTGTTTTAGGACTACAGCCCGATAATGTTTTTGGTTTTGGGTGGTCGCGCATTTTCTTGTGTTTTGTATTGGTGACGGAATGTTTCGGAACCCTTTGGATCTGGAAGGTGGACTTCTGGCTGTAATTTGCAGTTGAATAAACGCTGCTACTTTCTTTTATCATTGAGTGCTTTCTGGGATAATGTTTGTTCCCATATTATCTTTAGAATTGTTATTGGATATATTTGTTTGAACATGGTCTGGTTATTCCTGGGACGGGTCATGCATTGTGTGATGAATAGAGAATAACTTGCTTGAAGGCGCTTTGCATTTTAGATATGCCAGAAAGTTGCTCGAACTTGAAAATTTTGTGATTGTGTTTGGTAGGTAAATAATTTTTGTTCTATCTTGTTTTATTGGAACTTGTTACTTGAAGGGCAGGGGATTAATGCTTGTTTTGTAATGCTACTAGCTCTTTAAAGGAGGTATAACACTAGCTAAGCTTAAAGGTGGAGTCGAGCAGTGTGTTTGCTGTTTAGTTAATTTTTTGAAATGGCTTACTGTAAGGAGAAATGTTACCGCAAAGCTCTATTTAGTCAAGTGAAATGAAACAGCCATTTTGCTTTCATTTTATGCAATTTATTCCATTTTCAAAATATTTATCATTTATAGTTGAGCAACATATAAAACAATATTAATATTGTGCGCGCCCAACGCCAATGGTCGCTTCCGAAGCCGTCGGCGACATCCAACGTCGTTCGGCAGCACCCAAGGCCATTGTGCGCGCCCAATGCCAATGGTCGTCTCCGAAGCCGTCGGCGACATCTAACGTCGCTCGGCGGTGCCCAATCCCATTGTGCGCGCCAAACGCCAATGGTCGCCTATGAAGTAGTCGGCGACATCCAACGTCGCTCGGCGGCGCCCAACGCCAATGGTCGCCACCGAAGCCGTCGGCGACATCCACCGTCCCTCGG
>JAYMTG010000276.1:0-13895 GCA_036897565.1 Pelargonium exstipulatum | reverse complement strand
GTTGTGCGTATTGGAATGGAAACTGACCGTATCTTCGATCATTTGTCGCTGAGCGACGGCGATATCGTCTAAATAGGTTTGAACAGGAGAAATGGGTCGATTATTGTTGATATTAGGTGATTGGTTTGATAGTTCCAAACTATGGGCCAAAAAATTATTAGATGTAGTCATACCGATATTTTCAGTATGGGTCGAATTATTAGTTGGTTCAATATGAACGGTCGATTGAATAGACGGTTCTGCCGAGTCGGAAGGAAATAGTCGATTTCTAACGGCGATGATGTCCTCGATAGATGATTTCTCACTTGTCAAAATGTCGGCTTCAGTTCGGAGACGTATATTCTTTTCGTATTCTTGAATGATCACTTCACAAGTTTTTCGATGTCGCTTCTCTATTTCGTAGAGTTCTTTGATGGCGTCTCGACATAACAGCGAAAAATCAATCAATTCGTTAGGCATCTTGAATGGATGATCTGTGAAGAAATCTACGTTATCGTTACCAGTATCTGAATTGTCATTTATATAATTATTAGATGATATCGGCATAAGTTGTTTAAGGGGAATATTTTCGATCCCGTGTTCTTCAATTTTGTCAACTGTAGCTTGTATCTGTGATCGATATACGTCTCGAATCTTGTTTACTACATTATAACGTTCGTCGTTCATGTTACTAAAACTATTCTTTGCTTCTTGACAAAACCGTATCATATATGAATTGCGTTTGATTGTCGGGTTTTTGTCGTAGTATTCATCTATATTGTTCATTAATCGATCGTAGGTCATTAATCCATCGAGAAATTTCTTTCGATTGGTCGTACGTATGGTATAAAATAGCGAATCAGCCTCTCTATATGCGTCAAGTAATTCTTCCTTGATTTTATGCTCCTTTCGCTTTTGTTTATTTTCCTCATATCTTACAGCGGTATCTTCTCGTATGAAATTCCATTTGCATCTAGATTTTTCCATCTTTCGTAGTACTATGTGGCAGATGAATGTGAAGTCGATAAAATCATAAGGTGTCATGTTCCTGACGTCGATCAAAAGTCTTTTTTCAGGATTTCTGTATTTGATTGGATTGTCGATCGGCGTATCGAGTAAATTGGCTGATTTTAGAGCGAGTAGTTTCGGTAGAACATTGGAATCGTACACCACTAGTGCGTTTTCGAACAATCGTCGATATTTGGTATATGCTTCATCAATTATAGTCATCATTCTTTTTGTATCTTTCTTGAGGTTTAATCCGCAATGATCACTGAAACTAGGATCTTTCGTGGATATAATACTGACGTCTAAATCTTCGTATATTTTTTCCAATTTATCGATTACGGTCATCCATTCATAGTGGAATTGTTCGAAAGTCGATTTCATCTTGATATAATCAGCACTCGCGTCCGTTGCCGCTTCGATCAGTTTTTCTTTTGATAACATATTCGATGGCAATATTAGCTCTTCGGTTGGCTTTCGCATTGATTCGAATTCCTTTACTGCTTTCTTTCCGATACATTTCGATGCTTTTTCATTACCTTCGAGTTTCCGTTCAAAGTTCTCCCAAATTCCTTCGCAGAATTCATTTCGTCGAGCTATAGCTTCATTGAAAATACTTGTTGCATTATTGCATATGGATTCGAGCGGTTCGAAGTTCTTCTTGATCTGATTACAAAATTCATCTCGTCGATCGACTGTTTCCTTGAAGTCGTTGATAGTATCATTACAGATGGATTTGAGTGAATATGTCGTTTTGGAAAGATCGACTACTGGTAATTCGCGGTATGAACTGGGTTCCATCACAACTTCGCCTGGGTCTGATGAAACTTCAGAAATTGATCGATATCGTTTCTGTCCGCGTGGAATATTGGTCGATTGATCGGTATTATGAGATGAATCATTAGTCGATTGAGTCGACGTAATTGGAATTGAATCATTCGTTGAGGCTTCGATGAGGGCTCGTTCATAAGGCTCGAAGAATTGGTTTACCCGTTTCTCGATTTCTTCCCGTCGTAATTCAGCCTCTGATTTTGAATTTTCTTCATTAATGGTTTCTTTTTTCGAATTATTAGCTGGCTTAGGCGAGTTGATATGATGGTAATTTATGTCCCATACTGTTCCAGTTTGACGATGATGTTCATCGATAGTTTCAAAAATTTCATTCCACGAATGTTTATGTCCAGGATAAAAAGCGATGTCGATTTCACAACCAAAAACCGGGCAATTGATCCATCTTCTTCGTGATGATCTTGGGATTCGAAATGGGTCTTCCTTTCGTGGCTCTGGATCAACCGTTGGTCGTTGTTTGCGCTCGGCTCGAAGTTTTCTCATCATTATGTTGTGCTTTTCCATCATTGACATAGGAGCTCCCTGTCGTCGATCGTCTTCCGTTCGTTTCTCGTAAGCAGTCCACGCTCGTTTGTATTCTAGGTGTTGGTCCTGGGTCATGACGATGAATTCAGCATATCTCATGTGGTATCTTGGACAGCAATGATCATCGTCTTCGCACTCCGAAAATGGGCATGTTGCAGGGACGGGAGTTTTCTTCTCAGCCAGTCGTCGTTTTGCTAATATTTTGAGTTGATCCATTAGGCGGGAGCGTCGGCTTTCTTCTCGCTGTTCTTTTTCGTGTGTGTACATTTTCGGATTTCGAATTTCATGATGTTCGTAGAATTGGTCGATGTCGTATTCTCGATCCCAGCCTAATTGCTTCCATCGATACATTAAATTATCGTAGGTATGTTCGCTGGGCATACATCCTTCGTCGAGATTGAAATCAACTGAATTCGGCGATACTGGTCGGTCTCGTGGCGGTTTGTCGATGTCGTTGGGTCCATATAGCGCTAATTCTTGATTATAAATCTTCGCAAAGTTACCTCGAGTTAAATCTCCGGATCTATCGAGTTTTTGGAAAACTCTATCGTGGATAAATTTCGTTGGAAAATTCCAGGAACCGTGTTCCAGAATATCATCGGTGACTGGCGAATTGGGTCGGCTTAACACTTTTCTATTGTCGGTTTGATATTTCAAGTTGTAATCGCGTCGATAATCCTCATAACTATAGCTTGTATCGAGACCGGCATGAAATAATTCATTTAGAATTCCATCATATTGATGAATAGTCGGTATATTTCGTTCGGTCTTCGGAAAATCCATGATCTTCTCGTATTCAGAGATTTCGTCGGTTGAATCCTTCTTCTTTCCGTAGTATCGTCGACAATAATCATAACAGTATCGATCAAAGGAATATGGTCGATGATGTCCAGCGTCGTCGAGTCGTTGTTTGATTTCTTTGTAATGATCAGCATTCGGTTTTCCATACGAGTTTTCAGAAAAGGTAACTGAGTTATCAGATGAGCTATCGGTGTCGGATTCTGGATCTTTCGCTGATTGATGAATGTCGATGTCTTCGCATGATGATGAGCACGAGGATACAAGTGAGTATCCAGACGAGAGTGGTATACGAGGTGATTTGGGGCGTTTATCGGTCATAATGGGTAAATATGGTAAGCTACTTAATGCAGTTTGATATGGCAATCGTTTATACGAGTAAACAATACCATTAATCATGCAAAATTATAAGATGAAATATTATAAGATGAATATTTACCAAAATTATTCCGGATATTTTCGCCGACGAATGACAAAAATTAACGCCTCGTATTACGAAAAATTCGTTCAACTTAGAAAATTTCACAAACGTCTGATCGCCAAACTATTAGATGTGAAAAACACGTCGTTAATACAGGAAAATTATTATTATTAGCTGATACTAGCGAACGATATTTATTACCTTATTAATTGGCTATGAGATGACGAAAAAAACTTCTTTACGCAGCTGGAGGCGGTCTGATAGGCAATTTTCGACGTAAACGCAGATACTCAAATAAGACCTCGACTGAATGGTTAATCTAAATCGTTGGATCAATCTTGACGAACTATAAGACAGATTTGTCGATTATTTATCTAGTATTATCACTGAATTAAAATATGGAACAGAGCGTCAATGGAGATTATACGACTCTAAAAAAAAAATATCTACAGCAAATTATAAGGTGTTTTCTTCGATCATTTTCTATCGAAACACAGGGTGTTTCATAAATGTCGTAACATAGTCGTAATAAAATCTCCACCGAACCACAGCATGCTTTGTGTAAAATCACCGAAAATTCACTTTTGGTTGATATAAAAATAATCACTCGTAAATATGAATAATTATTCGTTGCATTACTTACTCAGATCGAACCGCTGAAGTCGACAAAAACCAAAAATCTTGAAAATTGACACCAATTAAAGATGGCGTAAGGACGCACAAAACGTAGGCTAACAAACAAAATTTTCGATTAGAATAATTGACTTATTAGATGAAATGCAGTCGTCGTAAAATATAAGTTGAAAACCGATTGACTCACCTTTGACAATAAACCACAATTAATTCAAATAACGCAAAATTAAATCCAAATATGGACGCATAAAAATTCGAAAGAAGGCAAACGTAGTATACACTTCAAAAGGCACATTAATAATGAGCGCTGAGTGCTGGTGGTGTAATCGGTTCGATCGACGAAATCTGCGCAGTCAGTTCCAGGAATCGATAAGGAGTTCGTCTTTGTATGAGTTGGCATATGGGCGGGCGGGGGTGAAATGTGTTTCCCCTCTCCGCGCGGGTGCGTTTCGAATTCGGTTTCTCTGTCAGCAGCGTTGATGGTAGTTCGATTGAGTAAATAATAACAACTTTTTCAGAGTGAAATCTTTATTTTCAAATACGCAATGGAAATAATTACACGATTAAGATCTTCCTTAATGGGTAAGTCAATTGGTAATAAGAATTGGTCGATGAAGATATAGGTCGGTGTGACAGGATGATGCTGCGATTTATTTCTTCTATTTGTTTCAGGTTATCAGTTGTATCGGTCTGGTGAAAAATCTTGAGTATGGCGAACGAGTCGGTAGGCTAATTCAGCGTGGATCAATGGATGACAATAGTAATTTCCTTTCGAATCTCGATAACAAGGATCTGCCTTGTCCATTACTTCACAAAAAGTATGTCCATATTCAATCGTAGTAGGGCTGATTCGAGGTAATTCGTATTGTAGGAAATTTCGGTATCTTTTACGTAGTGCTCTGTCTGGAATTATCGGCGAGTTGATATTAGGAAGTATAAGGATCTCTTCGGCTCCTTCGGTAATTAGATACGATATTAATTCCTTGGTATTGTAACAAGCTCGTTGAAATGATTCCTTCAATAAATCATGACTTCCTTCTGTAATGATGATCTTTGGTGGAATAACGATCTTGTGTCGGCGTAAATTGAACAATAGTCGTTTAGCTGAGAGATTGTTTCCGGATATTTTCGATAAATCCCAAGCTTTTCTGAGTCGAGCGTCGGTATTGAATATTTCGCGTATTACTCCATGGGCTACTCCGTCTCCGATTATCCACCATCCGTTGATGAATGCATGTACGATGTTGGTTCCATCATAACGAGAGATCGATCGATATCGACTGATAAATAGGTGTTGATGGACGAAATGGTAATAATCTGGCATATTGATCGGCAGCATTGGACCCCATCGACACCCATCCTCTCTCAGTTTATCTTCGAGGTTCTCAAAATTAATCGGTAAAATAACGTCCTGATAGGTACCATCAAATCGACGTATTCGTACTAAATTTTGTTCTTCATCGACAATTCGTGCATCGTGAACTTCCGGTAAATCCATATTAGGTGCAATTCGGTGAAACATCGTTGTTATTAAGTGAACGAATTTCGGTAAGTGCTTCTATGTACACTAGACGGGGCTCCCAATCAGTGAAATTCGTTGAAAAATTGTGAAATTCTTATAAGTTGAAAATGAAATTATAAGTTGAAAATTAAAATCTTCTAATTACAAATCGGTAATTAAATAATAAAATCTGGTAGGAAAATAAAAAGTCGTATTCTTTCCGGTTGATATTGTCTAAGTTGAACTTTCGAACTCAGTGATTGTTGTATTATTAGGTGTTGTCGAAGGAGATGTCTGGTCAGAAGTAGCTTCAAAAAACGATTGAACTCCTTTTGCAATGTCCTTTGAATAGTCCCGGTGAATAGACTCTTCGGTAGTGGGGAGGATTGAACCCCAATCTGGCAGCGCAGAAAAAATGTATGTAAAACGCATCCTTTGTTCACGATTCAACAGGTTTAGTATAATAAAATTGACGCTTTTATATTTCTTCTTCGGAATATTCGTTGTATCCTCCGGTAAATCTGTATTTTCGTTATAATCGATTCTTTTGGTACGTTTTCGCATCCGCATTCGATTTTCGGCTTCCTTCCTTAGGTTTTCTCTCTCTGGCTGATCTGGGATTACTCGTGTTAGGACGATATTGAATTGTTTGCATCCTTCTGGAGTTGGATCCTTTCGAAACTTCTTCCGTATATGGTCGAATTCTTCCAGCTTCTCTCCTTCGTTCATCTCATCAAACGTACGTACATTTTTCTTCTTAGGCGTTTCAATTTCTTTGATGTATTTTTCCAGGAGGTCCTTGTGTTCAGCAAATTGATATATCCGCTTACGCAAAGATCTATCGTCAAATTTAGATCGTAATTTTGGCTCTTTGCGTAAAATCTTCAGGTGGTAGAGATTTAAATAAGTCGATATTTGGCGAACGTTGATGAGGCGCCTATCATCTTTGTCTCCAATTTTCTGCACTTCGTAACAATTTCTACCGACGTGTGATACGACCACAAATGGCCCATAACGTTTCGGATACAATTTCGTTGATGTTCCTTTATCGCTTGATGATTGTGCATGATTAGTTATCATAACTAATTCTCCTGGTTGAAATATACGTGGATCGCCGTATCGTTTGTTATGTCTTTGCTCGTTGGTTTGATGTTTTATTTCTTTTCGTTCTTTTATTAGTCGAATAAGTGCCTGGTGATTAGTCAGCGAGTCGATTCGAGTAATATCTAATTCTTCGGTGTATACAGCTTTCCTTGCCAATGCGTCAGCAGTAAAATTTCCAAAGTCGGTCTGTCGGGCATATACGTGTACTAGTTGGAATTCCTCGAATTGGTTTTTTAGATTAAGTATTTCTTCGAAAATATCCTTATGGTGTACAGGTTTATTAGCTGAATTTTTCCATTTGTTTTCAGACCATTTGACGAAGGTGTCGTTGACAGCTGAGGTGAGATAATAGGAATCCGAAATTACCCGCAGTTTTCTGACGTCGTTGAACAGCATGATCTTCATAGCGGTGAGTAGCGCCATCGCTTCGGCGAGATTATTGGTCAACGAGTAATTAGAATTCGTGATTCTTTGTGATATGTTCTTTTTTCCTTCAGGATGCCAGCATATACCGATTCCTGCTATCGCCTTCGGTGATCCATTATCAGCGCAAGCTCCGTCGATTGAAATCCATGCAAATCCGTCTGATGCAATTAAAACGTCATTTGGAATGTCTAATTTGTTGATGAATAACTCGTCGCTGGTAATTGACGGTGGATTTCGTTTGTCTTTTTGTTCTTGAAGTCGTTTGAGATGATATTTGGCATTAATCGTGTATTTTTCCGCAGGAAGTTCGTTGTCGAAATCGTCTATGCCCCAGGCTTCGTTTGGAGGAATGTCGACGTCATTAGGCGTGTTGTTGATTTCAGCTTCGATTTCAGCAATAAATGCACTCCATCCGTGATGGGAATAAGCTCCATCTGAACAGGTATTCATTTTGATTCTCAATCGCTGACCAATATCTCTCATCGCCCTTTCGACTAAATTCGACTGTGGGTTATAAGCTGTAGAATGGCTGAGTTTAATTTTGTATTTCTTCATTAGGTCCTTCCACAGGGTATTCGTGAATTGAGTCGCATTGTCGGTTACGATTCTGGCTATTTTCAATCCTTTTTGTTCTATATGGTTGATGACGGGTTCCATCGCTTCGACTACTGTTTCTTGTTTTATGTCTAGCAGTGTACGAATCCATGTTTTTCCAGTCAGGACGTCCTTTGAAACAAGTAGGTATCTCGGCTGGTCCGAATAATTGGCAATTGGTCCCAGTATATCGACAGAAACGACATTTCCTAATCCGTGTGAAATAATCCGGGCATATTCGATTGGTTTCTTCTCGGAATAAATCTTATTCGCTTTGCAGTGTAAACACTCTCCAGTTATGAATCGAATATAATATTTCGCATTTGCTGAATAATATAGACGTCGAAAAATCGCCTCGAGTTTATTAGCACCGACGTGTCCGTATATTTCGTGTAGGAATAGGATTAAGTCCCTGAATAATTTGTCTGGAATTACAGGTACTCTGACGTCATCTGGGTACTGATACATTAATATTTCTCTTCCTTGGAAGTTGTCGATCGAAAATTTCTTCGCTAAATTGCTCTTGATCGTTCGTCCGGTGATCGTTAATTCATTATTAGGTGTTTTTAGTCGACGAATGATGTTTGAGCATTTCATATCTCGACATTGTATCTGGTCTAATCTCTGTAAATATTCGTGTAGCTGTCGCTTGATGCGTGTTGGTAAGTCGTCATCATTTTTTGTAAAGTTTGCCCAGCTCATCGAATTTAGCGTCAATTCAGGTGCCTGTACTCCAAACCATTTCTTATGTCGTTTTCGAAGATCGTAGATAAGGTCGTAACAGTTGAATAATGTTATCCATCCAGCTGCCTTTCTGTGTATTTCGGCGATCGTTTCAAATTTATTTACAACCGATAACAAGTCGCTGCGTACATGTATCGTTCTTCCGTGTACCCATAGCTGAAGTTTTTTAAGACTCTTCGCGAGATTGTACATTTCTCTCTCAACTAAGGTGTATTTCTTCTGATGCGGTTTGAAACTATGGCTGGTGTACATAATTATTTCATCGTTGTTTTCGTAATTCTGATACAATACCGCATTCATGGCATCCGTCGAGGTATAGGTGTATAAATATAGGTCGATATGGTGTCGTGGTGAAACTAGTGAAAAATCTCTCGTGTATTCACTGATCAATAATTCGACTGCTTCATCTTGTCTAGGACCCCATTCAAAAGGTACATTCTCGCAGGTCAGTTCATATAGCGGTGCGACAATTTGTTGGTATGATGGAATAAAACGGCGGTATAATCCGGTAAGTCCGATGAGTTCCAATATTTGGATTCGATCTTTTAATTGGAATTTTCCTTTCTTCGTGTGTTTCGCAATATAGTTGTTGAATTTTTCGATTTTACATGATTGCTTCGAGATTGTGTGAGGACCAAGGTCGAATCCAAGATGTTCAGTTTTATTCTTGAAAAACATGGTCTTTTTGGCGTTCAATCGCAAATTGTGTTTGCGTAAAATCGTCAATACGATGATAATTAATTCCAACATTCTTTCAAAAGTTGCCGCCCGTAACAGCAGATCGTCGACGTATTTGGTAATTCCTGGAATATCTGGTATGATCTCATTGATCATGTTGACGAAATAGGCCGATGAAATCTTCAGTCCATACGGTAGTCGAATAAATTGGAAGACTCGTCCGTCAACCTGGAAGGCACAATATTTTCTCGAGGTTTCCGCCAAAACTAGCTGCCAGAATCCAGCTACAAAATCCAAACTGCTGAATAAAATCGCATCTGGCTCGTCGGTGATAATTCGATCCAAAAGTCCCGCTTCGTTATAGTTATTATCGAGTATTGGATTGAGATCAGCCACTGGGTTTAAGCAAACTCGTATTTCTCCCAATTTCTTGACGTTTACGACGATCGGATTGATATAGGTGCTATTAGATGGTTCTATGACATTGGTCGCTAGCATTACTTGGAGTTCTTTTCTTAGATCGTCAATAAGTTTTCTTGAAGGATTGTATTTTGCCCCTCGAAACTTTATTTCTTTTTCAGGAATGTTGAATAGTAATTTCACCTTGCCTCCGGTGTACTTTCCTGGAAATTTTGAGAAAACGTCTTGAAATACCCATAGTTTTTCGTAGGCCTCTTGTGCCTGTTCTTTGGTAATCCTTTTTCCGGTGACGGCATCGTCTAAATCTTCTTTTAATCGTTGAATGAAAATTTCCGGTCCGTCGTCGTAGACTCCTTCGGGTAGTTTATTGTAATTTATCCAGGTATTGGTCTGTCTTAATATATCGTCCATTTCGTCGGCGTATTCATTTTTCATATGTGCATACGATAATACCAGTCGATCCTTATATTGTTCCGGTTTCATGAATTCCAATATTTCCACTTCTGCATCCTTACTCGGTTGACACATAGCAAAATTCTCTGTCATTCGTAGGTCAATACCCAAATATCGCATCGATTGTGTTCCGATTAAAAATGTTTGGTTGCAATCTTCCAGGACATAAAACGGGATCTTCAAGGCATGTTTTCCGAAATGGAGAGTCGGTACGATGACGTAATTTGCTGTCCGAGCTTCGATGTTATTTGCCAGTACACATACGGCTGGGTGTTCGAGTTCAATATAGTCGACGTCATCAGAATGTTTCTCAATTATAAGAAATGCTGTTTCTTCGGATATCACGTTCGGAATTGCCCCAGAGTCGAGTTGGGCTGGATATTGAGTATTACCAAGTCGTAATGGAACGACGCAGGTGAATGACTCCAATTCCGGCTGGAATAGCTGTGATTTTATGTTGATGTCTGCTTCTGACTCTTTCGTTGGTATTTTAGGGAGCGTCGAGATGTCGATTTTATCTTCCGAATCTATGGTCGATACGGCAATTCTATTTACAATTCCAATAGTGTTGATGGTCATTGGTTGATGAGAACTTTCAATATGGTCGTCGAGTGACTCAGGATCGTCAGACGAAATTTCTTCAATGGCAATATATTCGGTTTCGGATTCATATGTGTATTCGTCATTTTCGATCGGTGGTATTAATTTTATTAGCTGATCACGAGACGTCTGATTTAGTTCTTTCATATATTGCAGCGCAGTTTCCTTATCTGGAGATGACAACACATCGTGGATCATCCTTAAAGAATTGACTGGTATTCGATGAATTTGTCCATGGGGAATCGACACATATGCATCGAGTTCCTTTTCCATAATTTCCGGTACGCAGATGACATCTCGTTTAACAATAATTCGATGTTCTGGACCACAATATACGTATAATAAGTCACCAATTAAATCTCTCACATATGTAGTGAATGTGGGAGTACCTGTCGGATCGTTCATGTCAAAGCAGTCCATATTCGGTAATATCATGTCGTCGGTATCCCTTGCAATTATTAGTTGATGGTTATTTTCGAAATTTGTATCGTAATACAGGAGTTTCAATGCAGCATCGATCAGTAGTCGGACCTGATATTTATCGCAAATCGTCTTGAAGATGCACAAAAATTCGTACCAGCGATTAATAGTGATTGTTGACGCTGACGGAATTTTCGGTATTGTGGCCGGAAATAGGACGAGTATGTCATCGAAATTTTTACTGGCAATTGTACCAAGTATTTTATCGAGTAGTTTTTCCACAAATTTCGCGCTCATATATTCGTTGTTTAATTCGAAATGAGCCAACGAGATTAACGCGTTTCTCTTGGTAGAATCGACGTTTTCGATATTTTCAGCGATATCTCGGAGAGTCAGTCCACAGTTGAGGTATATTGGGTAATCGTCGTCAATATCGGTGAAAATGTTTTTGATGAAATATGCCAAATCGTCGCCAATGAATTCGTAATCGTCGAGCGGGGTCTTTCTTACAACATTATCATACTCCACTGTATCTATATTTACAGAGAGGTTCCCTCCGCTTTCGCAGAGGGGTTCATCAAGTTTTTTGAAGCCTCGGTAGGTTGAATTCGATATTCTTCTCCGTGTCTATTCTGCAATTCGTCGAACATTCTTGCTGCTTCTTCGAAACTGGTCGTTGAAGGATCGAAAGTTATTGTGTTGACGGTTTGTTTAGTTGCAGGTCGTGTATTGCGGGTAGTATCTTGAATTACGTTCTCCTTAGATATATTGTTCGAATTGGATGCCCCGGTGGACTGAGTATTTGGGTTACGAATTGGCCGCGCATTATGAGATGGATTTTCGAATCGTCCGGTGATTGGATTCCTTGCCCAGTTCGACATCATCGGTGGATCTTTAACTTGGAATGGATTATCGGCGTATTCTTCATGACGTGTTAGGTCCAATAATTTCTTCTCAAATAACGCTCGGTTTTCCTTGATCTCTGTTGTAAAATGATATTTTAGGCTATTCGGCAGTTTCATGAGAATTCCGTTGACTATGGTGTCATCTGGAAGATCAGTATCGCATAAAATCTGGAACCATTTTAACAATTCTAATCCAAGTTGAATTGACGATCGGTTGTCGATATTTAGGTTGAGGAAATGGTTATAGGCGTTGGCTTGTTGGACTCCATCCCAGACTCGTCGAATGAATGCATCTCTGTAGGCGTAATATCCTTCATCGAAATTGGCTGAATTCTTCCAGGTTAATCCGATATCGCTTTGAATTATTTGTTCAAGCTGTAGGCAAAATTCGTATTCGCTGGCTTGATGCATTTCCATATATCGTTCGAATTTCTGGAGAAAATTCATGACTTCGTATTTGTTGCTGTTGTTATAACAAATTCCATAATCCATTAAGTGTTTCGGTTTCACTTGACTTTGGGTATTGGCAAATCGAATATTGTATCGAAGTCTTCTTTGACGAAAGGTCCTTTGCGGCGCAATTGGCGGTTGCATATCAGGCATCATTCTTGGGTTTTCGTGTCGAATTGTCGGTGGTGGTATATTCATCGTATTAGATGGTCGAAAGTGTCCATTATTTCTCGGTATTACTGGCTCTTCGTATGTATTTTCCGGATGTCGGGTTGGATTATTCACCATATTTCCATTTCTGCGTTCGTGTTCCCGTAGTCGAATGTCATCCAAACAGGTAATGATTTGGTTCATAGTATCCCGGAGACTTCTTTGTTCCATGATGATCATAGCGTCGTTGCGGTTTAATGATTTTAACATATTCGCATTTGCCGAAAATTTTGCGGTAACTTTTCCAAAATTTTCTCGCATATTATTGGTGATTGATTCATGGTCTTTAAGTCGGTCTTCCTGGAATGATTGACAGAAATCACGGAAATCAGCGCGGGTCACAGTGAGTCCGGATTCAGTCCCTCTGATCCTTTCTTGGACGTTGTGAAACCTCATATCTGTCGCATTTTTCTCCGCTTTCATCCATTTGATCACTCCAGCTGTGTGGTCGAGTCTCGGTGAGAAATCATCCATTGGAAGAATGTATTCGACGGTTGATGGATTCGGAAACTCCGCTTCGTGATTGAGTGGATCGAAACAGTAATTTCGTCTTGGTCTTGGCTCATTTGGCAAATCTGATATCTCCTGGCTACCTGAATTTCCATTATTCGACGAACTTCTCGTATCGTTGGAGTTGGTTCTGAATCGTCGTAAATGTGGCGGTGGAAGTGGTACATCGAAAGTTGGAGATGTTTCGTAGATATTGTTCCAATATTCAACTTCGGGTACTCCGCGTTCAAATTCGTAATTTCTCGGCGGTAAGGCTTGTCCTTCGGCCGTCTGCTCTCTTCTTAATTGATATTCGTGATAATTGGCAGCATTTTCGATTTGCGGGTCCATTACATGTCTTGGAAGTGGCTGGAAATCGTTCATCCTTCTGGCTGGTAAGCGAACTCGTCCATTCTCGGCTGGACTGCGCATATTAGCTGTCTGGCTGGTCGATGGTCCATTATGTTGATACGTATTTGGAAACATTTTTCAAAATCGTCGATGTACCAGAAAATACCAAATTATCGTCAGCTTTAGGATTATTAATGTAACTAAACAGCTTTTTTCGAATGATAAATTGTAATTTTCCACAGGTTGTTGCAGGGAGTCGTAATAATCCTCTAATAACTGGAAAATGTAATCGAGATAGAAATAAAGCGTCAAATTGAAAAATATCAGTTGACAAAATAGC